>JAODFW020935611.1:0-11054 GCA_027575235.2 Palythoa mutuki
GAGTATAATGACCGTAATGAAACAAATTTGGACACAAATGAATGTTTATTTTCCGTAAATGAAGAGCAAAAGGTGTAATATTTCAACGTGTCGAGCGTTACCATCTCACTTGTGTGATCTTTCCACCATTTTCTGCAGGAATTCCAAACGTTTTTGACGTACAGACATTCTATAAAAAGATGAGTCATTTTTTGCTTCCCGCAACGACAGTAGGCATTTTTTTGATTCTTTCATTTTCATCCTGAACAAATGTGTGTTTGTCGGCAGAATATTATGTAAAATTTTGCAGCAATTGCAAATGCTGTGGCCTGTGGTAGACCGAACACGGTTCTATGCTAAGCTAAATCTATTTGCGAGCCAAAGTGGCTTATCTCATGGTTCTGTAGTGTTAAGCGGATGAGAGTCATTGACTCCCCCTGGATGGGACACTGATTCATCGCAGAAGCTGACACTCATTTTATCGACTCGGGAGGATGGGAAGCTGAGTCAACTTCAGCGGAAAAGAAAGTAAAAAAAAAATGTTCAACACTCGACTGAGCCGGGGTTTGAACCCGAGACTGCGCCAACCATTTCTCTCTGGGCGGAATTCACTTATTCAAAGTTCGAGCGTGAGTAAAGACAGTTTGCTGTCTTTTTTGAGACAAAAGTTCTTTAATATTGAGTGGCTTTACTATATCGATCTCTAACTTTTGGCGCGTGGGAGGATCCAGTTCCCTGATACCACGAAAGCGATCGTTTCGAGAGCGATCTTGAATATTGCTTGATTTCGCCTTTCGTCGATCGTAGAATACAGCTTCGAAGTTAGATGAAGTGGACTCATCTGCACTTTTAACACGACCACGTTTTTCTAGAGGAACAGCAAGCAAGTCTTTAGTTACCTTGGGCTTTATGTTTTGAAAAGAAGGATCTTGACAATCATCCCGAGAGCATTCTTGAATATTGCTTGATTTCGCCTTTCGTCGATCGTACAAGCCAGCTTCAAAACCAGATAAGGTGGACTCATCTGCACTTCCAAAACGACCACGTTGTTCTCGAGGAACAGCAAGCATGTCTTTAGTTGCCTTGGACTTTGTTTCATGAAAAGAAGGATTCTTACGATCATCTCTAGAACGATCTTGAATATTTCTTGCCTTAGCCTTTCGACGATCGTACAAGCCAAGTTCGAAACCAGATGAGGTGGACTCATCTTCACTTCTGATACGACCACGTTTTTCGCGAGGAACAGCCAGCGAATTTTTAATTACCTTGAGCTTTGATTTTTGCAAAGAAGTATCCTTTGGTATCCGTCGATGAGCAGAAACACAATCAGACTGTATGACTGCGTTTTCTTCTAAGCTTCTGCCAATGATAGGGCTTTCTAATTCACCAAATTTGTTTTGGTCTCCAGGTGCATTTAGAGGTTGTCTTAGTTTTGTAGCATCTCTGGATAAAGATGTCTCAAAACCCTTTCCCTCGTCAGTGGCAATTCCGCATTCTTGAAGCTGAGTTTCCAGATTATTCAAAGTTTCTCCAGCTTTGAGCTCGTTGTCATATTGCCCTACCATGCTAGACCCTCCAGATTGTCTTCTGAAAACATTTTCTTTTTCGCAAAGTTTGTCTTGTCCAGCTGATTTCATGAAATTGAATCTGGCTCGAACTCTCTTTAAGACGGTATTATTTGGAAAAGAAAGATGTGGTTGATTGGATGTCGTTTGTACTTGCTCCGCGATTTTTCCGTTATTGGGACTTTGAGATATTGCATCGTCTTCTTCGTACGTAATGCATTCGTGTTGAATTTTAAACGCTAAAGCATCAGCTGCAGAGATAGAAGTTAATTGCCCAGAGTTACTCAGTTTTCCAAAAGTTTCTGCGCTAACACCAAGATTTAAAGTATCAGATTCGGAATGTTTCTGTTCACGATGTAGCGAATCCTTGTCTAAATTACTGCAGTGCCAAGATGGCGGAAAGGTAGGACTGGTGGGGGCTGCATAACAACATGGTGTTTCATCTGAATCTGGACAAAAACTAAAATCAAAAGAAAAATAATTTTGGTCAGGACTGGTTACAGCAATACTGGGAGATGGCAATTCTTTGACTTCAGATTCTTGATCACTGGGAAGACCAGGTTCTGTCATTGTGGGACGACGGTGGAGAGGTGCTGAATCCCTTCTTTTTGATCTACGAGAGAACCAAGCTTTAACTTTATTCATTGTTCGCAAGGCTTGATACGTTGTTCGTGCATTCAGTAGAGTTTATTTTGTAAGAACATCGATAACTTATTATTTCCTTCTTTTATTTCATTCTGTTTACTGGGAGGGGCGATTTAATTTCGTAAGTCCATCACAAAAACGTCTGTGAACACACCTGTTATGCGTTATTGTGTCTGCAATATCTTCTGATCTTGAAGGAACAAAACATGTTCAGACAAACTTTGGGTTTGTTGTTGACCACATGGGTGTATCTATGACGTAACTGTGACGGAGGTAGACCTTAACTGAAAACTCGCTGCACATTAACAATAAATGGGTTTGGCAATCTTAATTATTTAATCTAGTAGCAATTAGACTGCGACCAAGCTAAAGCTTATTATTGATGTACAACCATCAAAATATATCTTAACTATCAAACACGGTTAAAATGAAACACACTATGACCGTGTTTGGTAGGTTAATGCGAAGCAATTGAACTAGTCGAATAAAAAACAGTTCTGAATTAGATGGAGAAACACTTCTTGCAAGATATGAATTGTTCCGATAACTGTCATTAATTTAGCTTTAACAGACACAATGACGTCTGCTACTACCAAATAAGGTTATCCTTCGTATTTCCGGTCATGATATACGTCATTAATTATGTGTCACACCTTTTGCTATTCTTTAACCAATGGTATAAAGGAGAAATGAACTAAAACTCAAATCTGTAGACATTTGGTCTCCACCAAGGAATCTACCCCAGACAGCTTTTCTTCCATTACCAGCGCAGAAGTATGAAGAGATTCAGGGCTTTTTTCTCTCGAATTTTCCCAAAGTGTACTCCAAAAACTAATACTTCAAATTCTGCCATCGATACGGACTCTACGGTGCAAAAATCGAAGTTTCAAAGGGAAGAGTATTATGACAACGATCAAGGCTGTCAAATTTTGCCTGTTATAACTGTCACACAAGTTGCCGGTGAAAGTCAAGTCGTTTCGGTCCCATTCTCCCGTTCAGCACCTTCGAGTCCCTCACAACATGAGAGAAAAAAACAGCTTTTTCAAATTGGAAAGGCATACGGAAATTTGCTGTGTCCTAGTCGAACAGCTCCACCGACTCCTCGAGTGCGAAGTGAGACTGGAACAAGTGAAACATTGAAGATTCACACCAAGTTCTGTTCCCTGAGTGTAAACTCTTTGCAGAACGAAGATGATATCACACCTTATTGCAGTTCTGAGCTCATAGCTGACCCTCAAATGAACAGTGAATCTTCCTCGCTACATCTTGACTTTCCAGAAAATACCATCTTGAAGCGGGTTCATACAAAGTTTAACACGTCAACTATGACCATACAAACCAGTGAAGAAGGTCCACAGAGAAGAAATGCTGTTTCCAGTGCCACAGATCTGTCCAACTGCAACATTCATTATGAAACTACTGGCTCGTCTTTAAAGAAAGGTTATCTACCAGACGAATTCGAGCACTCTTGTAATGTTGAAGAAAACAAGTTTGCCAGAAAGATCTCGAATGAATACATGCAAAAAGAGAAGCTTGGTTATATCCCAATGACAGAAAATATTTCTCCAAGCATAACAAGTACTAAAACCATCATTGGGGAGAAGAAATCCTTACAGAAGCAATCTTGGTGTTCACAGAGAACCACCCTTTGTGTTCCATCATTTTATCAAGAAGAAATGATGAGATCCAATGACGAACTGACAGCAATTACCAAACTGTCTGTTGAATTGGAGGTTAAACCACGCAGTCGAAGCATGCTTTGTGCCGTCAATGATCGTTTTCGAGGGATAAGAGAGCTAGATGAGGCAACACGACGGAGTTTAGAGCTTGACATTATAAAACCACTTAATATCTCAGAGCTGATGATAAGCAACAAGTAAATTTTTGTAGTTTTTCTCCTCTCATTTACATCTTCATTGTGACCAGAAATGATGTAATCTCTAAAACCGTTATGGAGGAAAGTAAACGGCTAGGTGGTTGTAGTAACTGTAGTAGCGGTACTGTAGTAGTAGAAATAGTAGTAGTAGTGGTGGTAGTAGTAATAATAGTAGTAGCAGTAGTAGTAGTAGTAGTAGTAGTAGTAGTAGTAGTAGTAGTAGTAGTAGTAGTAATAGCAGTAGTAGTAATAGCAGCAGCAGCAGTAGTAGTAGTAGTAGTAGTAGTAGTAGTAGTAGTAGTAGTAGTAGTAGAAGTAGTGGTAGTTGTAGTTGTAGTAATAGTAGTAGTGGTAGAAGTAGTAGTAATAGTAGTTGAAGTAGTAGTAGTAGTAGTAGTAGTAGTAGTAGTAGTAGTAGCAGCAGTAGTAGTAGTAGTAATAGTTGTAGTAGTAATAGTAGTAGTAGTAGTAGTAGTAGTAGTAGCAGCAGCAGTAGTAATAGTAGTAGTAGCAATAGTAGTATTGTAGTAGTACTAACAGTAACAGTAGCAGCAGTAGCAGAAGTAAAGTAGCAGTAGTAGTCGCAGCAGTAGCAGAAGTAAAGTAGTAGTAGTAGCAGTAGTAGTAGTAGTAGTAGCAGTAGTAGTAGTAGCAGAATTAGTAGTAGTACAGCAGTAGCAGTAGTAACAGTAGTAATAATAGTAGTAGTAGTAGTAGTAGTAGTAGTAGTAGTAGTAGTAGTAATAGTAGTAGTAGTAGTGGTACTAGAAGTAGCATAGTAAAATAACCTTTATTTGCCTGCTCTCTTTACAGTAATAGCAAAAGCTATATATATGTATAAGTGGCTTTATTGATATGACGTAAAACTTTTTACATATTGCCAAACACGATACTTTTAAGTTTAGAATATTGCACTTTTAAAAGTTTACAAAGTTTCGGAAACAACAACAGTTTATCAAAATTTTAACATCTATAAAAACATAAAAAAATAACAAAAAAATAAAAAAAAAACATATATCCAACAGTAACAGTATTTGTAGTAGTAGTGGAGTAGCACAGTATTAGTAGTAGTACTAGTAACTTACAGTAGTAATGGTAACAGTAATAATAATAGTATAGCAGCAGCAGCAGCAGTAGTAGTAGTAGTAGTAGTAGTAGTAGTATCAGTAGTAGTAGTAGTAGTAGTAGGAGTAGTAGTAGTAGTAGTAGTAGTAGTAGTAGTAGTAGTAGAGTAGTAGTAGTAGTAGTAGTAGTAGTAGTAGTAGTAGTAGTAGTAGTAGTAGTAGTAGAAGTAATAGTAGTGGTGGTGACAATGGAAGTAGTAGTAATAGTAGCCGTGATAGTGGCAGTACTTGTAATAATAATAGTAGCGTTGGTAGTGATGGTGATGGTACTAGCAGTAGAAATAGTAGACCTAGTAGAAGTAGTACTAGTAGTAGAAGTAGCAGTAGTTGCAGTTGTAGTACTAGCAGTAGTTGTAGTTTTAGTAGCAGTATTAATAGTAATTGTAGTAGCAGTAATTGTAGTTTTAGTAGCAGTAGTAGTTGTAGTTGTAGGAATAGTTGGTGGTGAATGTGATGCTACTAGCAGTAGTAATAGACGTAGTAGAAGTAGTACTAGTAGTAGAAGTAGAAGTAGTTGTAGTTGTAGTACTAGCAGTAGAATTAGTAATTGTTGTAGAAGTATAATTAGTAGTAGTAATAGTAATTATAGTAGCAGTAGATAAAAATAACAGTATTTGTAGTAAGAGCAGGATTAGTCAGTGTTAGCATTTAGTTTATTTACACAAGGCACCTAATGGGCAACGTAACTTTTTAAGGTCTTAGTTTTAGTGAAGGGCCATGCTTGTAAAGAAATTTGAACGCTGACCTTTGCTCTTTCTAATTTTGATGAAGAATTGTAAATTGCAATTTTGTAATATATTCATATACTGGTATACCGTTCTGTATTATTATCTGTATCACTTTTGCTCTTTCAAATGTTGATTGTAACTCATTTTAATTGTAACTTGTAATTTTGTAATGTAATATATATGCGTTATTGAACAAGCTTGTTCGGTCAAACAGTTGTTGTTGTTGTTGTTGTTGTTGTTGTTGTTGTCAAGATGGCTGGATATTGGCCAAGTTCTTTTTTTTTCGTTATTATGGACCGATACAAAGTCGAGATCCATAAAAATGCAAAAAAAGAACGAGGACAATACCCAGCCATCTTGACCGAACAAGCTTGTTCAATAAAGGATTTATTATATGGCCAAAGAGTTTCACTTTTAATACTAAGACAATAAGACAATAAGGCTTCCATGTCTTCATATCACTTTGCATTTTAATATTTGTATGAGTAGGTTTTTGTTAAAGAATAAATTTACGAAACTCGCCTATGTTTTCTTTCTTTTGACTGACCTCTTTCCTTTTTTTCGACTCCATTGCCCAAATCTCAATGTGTAATTCCGCTCCACGCAATTTTTGGGAACAAAACGAGCAATCCCGAGCAGGCAAGATGGGCCAATCGTGCCCGCTCGTGTAACCAATCAGAACACAGAATTCGCTTCATCTTGCCCGCTCAGCGAGCCTGCCATATAATAACTTCATATATTAGCATCCGTTCTGTATTAGATCTTACTTTTGCTCTTTCAAATTTTGATTACAGCTAATTTTAATTGTAACTTGCTATTTTGTAATATATTCACATGTAAATATGTTAGCATTCGTTCTGTGTCAGACCTCATTGTATGAAGTATTAGCCGGTACCTTATCCCGGGTGAATCCAGAAATTTGTCGAGGATGGTTCGATTTGAGTACGGATATAATAATTCGTTTATTATATGACTTTTTTTACTACCGGTAATTTATCCCATGCCTACGTACGTCTATGGAAATCATCGTAACTATCCGATAGTTTTCGTAAAGCTTCGGAAATGTTTAAAAACTGTTTCTTATGCAATTTTTGATTTTTTGAACATTTTCTAAAAATCTTCGGAAATTTTTGGAAGTACTTTAAAGTTGTTTTTTTTAAGTGATAGATTGTGCGAGTTTTGAAGATTTTCTGAAAATCAACATCCGGGAAACCGGTCCGAATACGCGCGTAAAAGGCCCGTGCGCCAAATACGCATTTTGACAGACCGCGCATCAACCAATCACAATGCAGGAAATTGCAAGGTCAAATGATAATTCTATTTATTTTTGGCGGCGTATATACATACCCGGGAGGGGTGAAAAGGATAGGGATGCCCGTCGGGAAATGTGACAAAATACCCTAAAAAATACCAAGGCATAAAATGTTTTCATCTTAAAAAATACTTTATGGCATAGATTTTTAAAAAAAGGAGGAAATTGGATAAAAACAACTTGCTCATTTTGTTTTTTCCCTAAAAATACCGTTTTTTTTAATTGTCGCACCAAAAGTCATTTCGTGATGTACATATTTACCGGGAGTAATGTTGCAATTAAGGACGCTCGGATCGACACGATTCGTCTGCCTTGGAGTCGATCCGTCTCACGTAAAGTCGATTTGTGAGATACTTGGAAAAATTACAGAAAATAAAACAAACAGAGGGGGTAGAAATGTTTACGAATCGACTCGAATCGACATGATACGTCTGCCTTGGAGTCGATCCGTCTCACGTAAAGTCGATTTGTGAGATACTTGGAAAAATTACAGAAATAAAGCAAAAAGGGGGATAGAAATGTTGACGAATCGACTCGAATCGACATGATTCGTCTGCCTTGGAGTCCATCGCATATCCGTCTCACGTAAAGTCGATTTGTGAGATACTTGGAAAAATTACAGAAATAAAGCAAACAGAGGGGGTAGAAATGTTGACGAATCGACCCGAATGGACACGATTCGTCTGCCTTGGAGTAGATCTCTCTCACGTAAAGTCAATTTGTAAGATACAGAAAAATTGCAGGAATAATAGCAAAGAAAAGAATAACATGAACTCGTTCTCAAAGCGTCAAACCGTGAAAGGTAAACGGAAAAAGAATAGTAACACGAAATGACTACCTTCCTTCTTTTTAAAATGCGAAGAAAACTATTTCAGCGATAAAGCAAACAGAGACGTTAGAAATGTTGACGAATCGATTCAACTCGGAGTCGATCCGTCTTTCGTAAAGTCGATTTGTGAGGCACTTAGAAAAGTAAGTTACGGAAATAAAGCAAACAGAATATGAAATGTTTATTTTGAAGTTTCCATAAATTACTTGCAAAATATGGCATTGTTAAAACGACAACAGATTTTGTTTTCACAACGTTTTGTAAACTTTGACAATTTTTTCTCTGATTCTTTGTTTGAAAGTCTTAGAGACATGTTACGGAGGTTACCACATTTATCTTCAATTTTACATTATGACGGTAGAATGGAGTATTTGATTTAATTTTAGGGCCTTTGAAACTTGCTTATTATGCGAGTTGTGGTTTAGTAAGGGATTGGATCAATAGAGTTTAGTTCAGCTCCTGAGACCATATGAAGACGGTAGAGTCAAAATTCAATAATGAATTGAATATTTTAGTAACCACTCATCACCATCATTGTAATTATTGTCATTTCCATTACCATTATCATCACCATTACCTTCATCATTATCACCGTCATTTCATCGTTATCATCATCATCATCACTATCATTATCGTCAGTATCATCATCATTATCATTATTATTATGTTGTTATTATTATTATTATTATTATTATTATTATTATTATTATTATTATTATCGTCATCACCAGCAGCATCGCCATCATCATCATTCAATTATGGCTTGAATATTTTAGTCACTTTTGTTCTACTCCACCCACTTATAAGGCGATAAAATGTTGGTGTAATCAAGTTTAATCTGCCGTACATTTAAAGCGTAAAACCAGGTGCACACTGGAGCTATCTGCCTAAACTTTCACTTGCTTGACATTGATTCAACTGAGTAATACAAGGGGTAATACCCGCTACCCATGTGGCCATAATGCCCAATATAGTGGCTGCTAACACTCAGGCTCACTTTATTTAAGGGTAGATACAAGGGGTAATACCCGCTACCCATGTAGCCATAGTGCCCGATATAATGGCTGCTAACACTCAGGGTCGCTTTATTTAAGGGTAGATATAAGGGGTAATGTCTGCTACCCATGTGGCCATAGTGGCTGCAAGTTATCACTGGTATGCATGTGCTGAACTTGTGAGTTGATTCTCTTTAATAATAAATCCAATTTTTCCGCAGCAGTTATTACACACAATGAGAAAGTTGGGACTGCTGTTACTGGGCTGTATACTCCTTGTATTCACGCGAGCAGCTTACAGTATTCACAACATTACGGCAGCGCTTGTGGCGCTGGCGCCTGTGGGGACTGAGGACGAACGGGAGACAGACTTAACATTGGAAAACCCTATTAATACCCATAACGCGGGCTCAACTACAGTCAGCGCCCCCCTGATGTGGATGGGTACAGTTGCAGTGGTTTTAATCATGAGATAACACAAGCAGAGAAATGAACACGCCATAAATATTTTTACAACACAAGCGCTTTGTATTTCCGTAAAAAGAACACGACGACGAAAGTGACGCATGCTCACTGTAAATGAAGTTGAGTCATAGCCTTATAGGGAAAGTGCAATTAGAGTGGTTTTTCATGACGTCATGGTGGCCATGCTGGATCCGTTGAACAAAAGAATTTTGATGATTTCATATTTTGCAGCATGGCCGCTCCGCCATTTGTCTTTGGCGTCTCTAGTGACACTCTATAATAATATGGGTCTGATAATGAGTGGGTTACCATAAATGGGAAGTGAAAACTTCAGAACTATGAACTACAAAACAATAGGACAAGAATTCATCCTAAAAATGAACGATCTGTTAAAATAGGTTTTATCCGTTAAAACTTCAAGTTGGGTATAATAAATTTGAACTACTATCGGATTCCATGTGCACTATAGGCAAATATTTGCTAAATTTTTTTGCATCATTTGCAGACATATTACGTGGTTTCAACAGCTTCAACGGAGTTTTATTTTCCACATAAGTAGTTAAGAAATTTCTCTAATAATATACAATTTATACGGTGGAGGGTTGCAGGACTGAACCACAAAGTTGATCAGGTAATCCTAGAGCTTTTATATTTTTAGTTTAAAACACGGAATAGGGGCGTGCTACAATTTTGACTAAAGCATATATATCAAACATCTAATCTACAAGCTTTATTTGTCAGTCCAAACTTATAAATCTGATGCATTAAATACTCGAACTGTGCTGTATGTGAATTTAAAAGACCCAGTGATTGGTGATACTGGCTTAAAATATTGTTGGACGAACAAAACACCACAATTATTATATACCCATTTCATTATTGGTCTCGTACAAATTTTAATAGCTGGAAATAAACTCTGTGAATAATTAGTTTTTATAAATTAGAATATGTGTTTATGTGGCAAAAGATTCTCAGAACGTTGCACATGCGATCGAACGAAGCAGCAATTCTAAAACTCCCCGCCCCTCTCTCCCCCAGAAATTGATTTGACCCAACTTAAAGCCCCTAGGACACAGAGGAGGAAACTACAAGGCGCTTTAATACCTAAAATAACATGTGCTTTTGTAGGTGAAAAGCTCTTGTAGCAGTAATAGTAATAATAATAATAATAATAATAATAATAATAATAATAATAATAATAATACATATCTTTTGTTTGAAAGCCAGACTCAGTGTTAAAACAGAAGGCGCTTTTTAAGCGCTCGTGGTTAATGCAAACAAACATTGATATAAACAGAAGAACGTGAAGGATTTTATGGTCCTTAAGTTTTTCGATTTATACCGTATTTACTCGAATTACTTAATTTCCGGATATTTTGGTGCGGCGCTTATTCGAGGGCGGCGCTTATATATTTTGGGACGGGCTTATATATTGGGGGCGCGGGCTTATATATCGGGGGCGGCGCTTATATATCGGGGGCGAACTTATATATCGGGGGCGGCGCTTATATATCGGGGACGGCGCTTATATATCGG
>JAODFW020935710.1:0-11054 GCA_027575235.2 Palythoa mutuki
ATCTTCACAGTAGAAACTACACCACTTTACAAACAGTGTACTTTGCTTTTAGTCATTTAATGATTCGATGTCACTTCCGAGTCACAACTTTGAATCCTCTGAATAGTCGACTTCCACAAATAACAAAGCGAAATTACTATGAAGATTCTTAGTCCTAGCTATTCTGCTATAAGCATCTTGTAGAAGCAACATTTTTTAAAGCGAGTCTCAAATGCATGAATTCTGCATGCCAGTGATGGTTGTTAAGAGATTCTCTTGAATTTGTCTCACATAAACTTTCCTGGCTTCTGAAACTTTGCGATTTAACGAAGCCAAAAAATAAGAAAGGGCCTGAGACTAGCCACCGAAAAATAGAAGCTGAATTTTGATTGGTCAGTTTTGGGAATGGAATGTACAGCTCGGGTAAGCAGACGTTTGTGGGGGAGGGAACTGGGAAGGACTGACATAGAAAACGTCTGCGAGGAGGCTACTGCTAGGGTGAGACTGAACAAGGGCTAGGTAGCATCCCCTGCTAGGGTGAGACTGAACACAGACTAGGTAGTACCCCCTGCCAAGGTGAGACTGAACAAGGACTAGGTAGTACACCCTGCCAAGGTGAGACAGAACAATTACTAGGTCGTTAACCCCTGCCAAGGTGAGACTGAACAAGGACTAGGTAGTACACCCTGCCAAGGTGAGACTGAACAAAGACTAGGTAGTACAAGGACAAGGACTAGGTCGTTAACCCCTGTCAAAGTGAAACTGAGCAAGGATTAGGTAGTACTCCCTGTCAAGGTGAGACTGAACAAAGGCTAGGTAGTACCCCCTGCAAGGTGAGACTGAATAAGGACTTTGTAGTACTCCCTGCCAAGGTGAGACTGAACAAGGACTAGACAGTATTCCCTGCCAATTTGAGTAGGAATCTAACTGTTGAAAATCTTAACAATGACTAGATAAAGTAAAGGTTACTTGAGATAAGATGGGGAAAGTGTATGACAACCAGTAGAAGTGATAGGTAGGTAAACTTTATTCAGACAAGACATGACTAAATTTTCTGTTTTACAGTTACATTTACAAAAATAGAATTATTAAAACACGGTAAATAAGTTACATATCAATTAGTCATAAAAAAACTGTTTTACATGATATCCGATCCGTGTATGTTTTTTAAAGAGAGAAAATTGAAATCGAAACCTATAATAAGAAGAAGGGCCAAAACCCATTTTTGGGCAAAAAACAAAATTCTTTAAAAATACTGAATATGCTCGATATGTGCATTATTGAAAGTCACGAGCAAGACTCAGCATATTCTTCAAGAGGTGACACGACACTTGCTCTCGTTTGAGCCAGATCACAGTTCCAAAGAACAGCGCCGCTGTAAGTAAAATAGGCTGTTGAAACATTCAGTTCTCGGCTATTCCGAGAGATTAAGGTTAGAATTCGATCGACGTTGATAAAGTACTACAGGCGGAAGGAAAAAGGCCCCTGCTTGTATTAATATGAAGTATTTATAATTATAAAGGTGCCAAGTAAATGTACAGTGAAAAAACAGAAAGGAGAGCTATCAATAAGCCAAAATATGGAGTTGTTTATATCTCTTTTTGAAGGAAAAAACCTTGATGATTTTATGGTTTCTACGATAGAATTTCCATAGATATCGAGACGCAAGATCCAGGTTTTCCAGGAAATGGAAACGAAATCGTTCTTGCTCTTCCTTAAAACATGTTCTAATGTATATTGAAACTTTTGTTCTATTACACAGCTCGAGTCGATGGTGCATGGAGTGCTTATGGCTCCTTCACGGCTTGTAGCCAAAGTTGTGGGGGAGGAACTAGATTTCGTACAAGAACTTGTACCAATCCACCTCCATCGGGAGGAGGTCTTCCGTGTCTTGGTCCATCAACAGAGAAAGTGACTTGTGGGAATTCACAATGTCCATGTAAGTAAAATTCGGAATCATGAATTTTATTCATTCTGGTGTCGGTGGTTTTATTAGGATGATCACTCTACATATAAACATATTCTCAGCAACCGTCCACAGCGCTTTGACCAGTCCTTTTCAGGCCGGTTCATTAACTGGAATGCATAATTTAAGAACACTCTAACATTCAACCGCGTCATAAATATTAAGTTGCATCTTCTTGTTGCGTATTGTCTTCATAGTAAGTAAACTTTATTTAAAACACGGTAAAAAAGTTACAGATCGATCAATTATAAAAAGAATATTTTTCAGATGTCCGTGTATGTTTTTTTTTTAAAAAGAGAACATATTAACCAAATTAAAATTTAGGGACGAAAAACATTTTCGGAAAATTAAAAACTGAAAGTCACCGAAATCCTCAAGAGGTAACATAACACTTCCAATTGTTTCATACTGCTCCAAAGAGCATCGCCGCTATAGGTAAATGAGCCCTTGAAACATTCAGTTTTCGGCTTTTGAAGGTTGAGTTTAGTTTCTGAGTCGCGCAGTACTAAAGAAGTCCCGTAAATTTTGATTTTTAATGGTCAATTTATTTAGATATTGAGGATCCTGTTCCTTTATATCTTTGATCTTTAACCTCTGTTTTAGATCATATCGTCTGCTTTGTAAAGTTCCCAATTCAAGTTTTTTGAGAATGTCAGCTAATCGGACCTCTTAGTCAGATTTAGTGATTATTCTTGCTGCAAGGATTTGGAGTTTGTGGAGTTTCAAAGCTAGTGTTGCATCCAGATCATTCCAAACAGTGCAGGCATAATCAAAATGGGGCAATTTGAATCTTCATCGATATAGATTTTTGGTCAATAATACGACTTTCATTTCACTGTGCTTCATTAGGGCATGTTTAGTCACATTTTGACAAATATTCGTCGCATACATTCATTCTTTTCTCTGCGGCACGAGTCTTTGTTCTTTTGTACGAGATTTTTCTCTCTGCCAATCCTCATCATCTTAATATCATTCTTATTTCAAGAACACAATTCATTCATTTGGTGATTTACACTAGAGTTTGAATTTTGCCATACAGTATACCAAGTTTGAGCTCAGCTGAGATTTTTTGTAAAGACATTTTAGCTGAGTAACTATCAATGGCCTCTCGTCAACTGAGAGTGAATCGCACGTGCAATTATCATTCATGTTTGGTCAACTTGTCGATTCAGAGCATTTGCATTTGATTGCAACGTCGATCAAAGGAAACTTTTGTTGTTGTAAATATATTAAAGTAAGAAACAATCGCCTGGACGCGCAGTTTACTCATGCATGCATTGCATTATTCAAACGATTTTGACAACAAAATGAGATTGTTTTATCACTAATTTCGGGTTTTTTTTTGTTTTTGGGTCCACAAGTCGTGTTCAGGGTTGGTTTTTCTTGACTGGAAACTTTGGCTTAGGACAAACGTCGAACTTCACATGTACCGAATCTAATGCAAATGAGCAAATTCTATTGTTCTACCTCATTTGCATTAGATTTGGCACATATGAAGTTCGACGTTTGGCCTGGGCCTTTCTTACTATTGTTTGAAGTTTCCTATGCTATAGTTATACATGCTCCATAGACACCACATAAGAGCGATGATTATAATTTTCTAAGCAAAGTAACTTATAACCCCTTTTTTGAGTATTTGTACTGTTGTAACACTGCCATTTTTGCTGAGAAAACCTCAAGTCGACTTGATTTTTGCTTAGCTACGCAGTGTAAAAACATCTATTGTTTTTATACAAATTCTATTTGCTTCATTTGACCGAAATCACTTTTTTTTGTTTATTTCCTTGCAGCTCGTACTGATGGTCGATGGAGTCGCTGGAGCTCTTTCAGTAGATGTTCAAAAACCTGCCGTGGAGGAACTATGTATCGGATGCGAGCTTGTGCCAATCCTCGCCCTTCAAACGGTGGAACACCCTGCCTCGGGTCAGAACACGAAACGCGATCCTGCAATGACGCAGTTCCTTGTCCAAGTAAGTAAACACTAGTTCTTTCTACCTCCCTGGGGCTAATCTTGTTTGTTTTATGTAACTCAGTATGGAACGCAACTTGTATCTGTCTTTAGCTTAGTCTGTGCTTATGTCCATGTCTTTGGCATGTCTCGAATGTGCCCGGTAACGTTTTAGCAGCCTTTTGCTTTTGGAGCACCTTTTTTTAGTACCAGTAACCTCGAGTAACTTTTGCTTTTCTGAGCAACAGCCAATTGACAGGTTTACAACACAAGTCAGTCATGCAAAAGTTAGCAATTTCATAAAAAGCTTCAATTTTTTCCCGATGTTTAACAAGGTTAAGCACAAGCTTACCACCCGAATTATTGTAAAAATACAAACAGTGAAAGAGGGTATAACATGTTTTTTTAGGTGAGAAGGGAGATTCTAGCATTACTAAACACAACGTAGTAAATCCAACATGGTGTTTGACAAGACGTCAATTTTTGTTTCGTTTCAATTTAAGTTTGTTTAAATCTCAAGCAATTTATTTTTACCAATAGTGGCTATTATCCAGAAAAAAGACGTGAAATTTTACTAACAAGTACCAGCAACTTGTTTTGGTAGCTTAACTTTTT
Organism: Palythoa mutuki; assembly: GCA_027575235.2. Classification (NCBI taxonomy): domain Eukaryota; kingdom Metazoa; phylum Cnidaria; class Anthozoa; order Zoantharia; family Sphenopidae; genus Palythoa; species Palythoa mutuki. Next base: position 4,509 of record JAODFW020935710.1, read on the forward strand.
AGAGTTTTGGCAATTTTGTAGCGAAGGAAGTTGCAATTTAAGCATTTGCAACATGCAGTATATTTGGGTAAAGCTTAAAGGGAGATCTAATCTAGAGTACGAACCGGAGCTCTTGTTATTAAATGTTGGTTTTGAAATTTATGTATCAACGACACGTTTCTTTTCATTGTGCTACTTTTAGCCCCTATCGACGGTAACTGGGATGTTTGGACACAATGGTCGGAATGCAGCAGATCATGCCGTGGAGGAATGCGATATCGATCACGCAATTGTACCAACCCTTCCCCCCAGCGTGGAGGTTTATACTGTTCGGGTCGACATTACGAGAGTCAAGCTTGTGGAACCAATCCATGCAAAGGTTAGTAAACAAAGCAGAAGGCTCAAAAAGTGCCTTAAACAATGGCAACTTAAAAACTTTAATTCATAGATTTAAGGAAGAGTTTATGCTAAGTTCAATCTTTATGTCTTTAAAGTGCCTATGGAACGAAATATTTTTTTGAACTAAAACATGCCCATTTAAATATGAGTAAAAATGGCTTTTACGGCATTTTAGCTCCATACTTCCTTCCAAAGATATTTTGGTTTTCCTGATATCCAAATTAGCACAGTTGTGACGTCAAGTGATTTTAAGAGTTTTAGTAAAAGTAGTCATATCTCACCCATTTTTGGGCAAATACCAGTCAAACATGGTGAAGTAATAGCATGTAACCTAAGGTTAACCTGTTTGTTTTAGTGTTCTTGTTTCGATGGCACCAGATTTTGTTATTTGCAATTCTACCGAAACTCTGAACACCACTTGACGTCACAACTGTGCTAATTTGCATATAAGGAAAACCAAAATATCTTTGGAAGTAAGTATGGAGTTAAAATGCCGTAAACGACATTTTTATTCATTTTTGATTGGGCGTGTTTTAATGCAATAAAAGTTTGTGCGTCATAGGCAGCCCCAAGCAATTTATCTATCTTTCGTTTCCGCTTACATAACTTAAACAAAATAATATGATAAGAAATAAGGAGGAATAGGCTATGGACGTTGAACAGTCAAATTCTCTCAACTGCTTATTTAGAAAGTATAAATGACAGTTGGTAGAATTTACCAACCCGTCATTTGTCGTATTTGGGTTAAAGAGGTAATGTTAAAACTAAGGGGAAGAATGTTATAGTTTAATTAAGCGATTTCATAAATTATCCCTGAAAAGAAAGCGTCACATTAGTACATCACCGTTTAAGCGTTTTCAATATTATCAAAATGTCACTCAGTGACATTAATCGTACAGCAAAAGAGATTTCGTCATAATAAATTACATGAATCTACGGGACAGACAAGAGGCAGCAGGATAATTCTTTCTTAAAAAATACAGAGGTATTATAGGGCCGCTTTGCTCTGTAGGATATTTTTTCGCTGCGCAGGTTTTGCACGAAAGTTATTTTCAAAATCTTCCACCATACCCCGCCCCTCCTTCCTCATAAATCTAATGGTCCGCCCCTATAACTTCAGCAGACAAAAGTGGTCTTTTAACAACCACCATATCGTGAGGGTGATAATTTATGCAAAACTGCTCCAAACGCGTTTCAGGTGTCTCGCTTCTTCGTTTTTTTTTTAATTGTTTTGCAGTGAATTTGCTGCCACCGAGGAAATATCACGTTTTGGTTGCTTTTATAAATAACTTAACACATGGCCCATACATTTTCATTATTGACAACTATAACAGATTAATCTCAAAAATGTTAGGTCCGACACCATTAATTACAGAACTGAACTTGAAATATGTCAGAACCGACGACATGCTGGATTAAAGTCTGGATTCTTCAGTTCCCTATAAACCAAAATTAAAAGTAAAAGCATAACAAAAAGATGTTGCACCTCCAATATAATTCTCTGTGGCAGCTACTTTTTCAAAAAGACCAGTTTTATCCATGCTGAAGTCGTCATGGCCTAAAATCTAAGAGGTTAGTAAGAACACAATAGAGGAATTTTTTTCATTTTCTTATGAGAAAGGATAAACAACTTGAACGCTGAAATTTTGCAGTAAAGCAAAAGAGCATTTTCTCATCTTTGATTTTTGTTTTTGGTATAAATAATACTTTTGTACATGTTCTTCTTTGCGTAATAATTAATTTTTCTTCGTGTTTTATTATTGTTTGTATTAACATTACCATTGTTGTTGTATAGAAAATATTTAACCGTCTTTGTTTGTGATATAAAGAGGTAAAGCTCTACAGTTTCGACAGCAATTACCATACTTACCTGACAAAATATTCCTTTGAATGTTTTTCAATGAAAGTCAATGGCGCTTGGGGTGCCTACGGATCTTGGAGTCAGTGTAGCCAATCGTGTGGAGGTGGAAAGCGGTATAGGAGACGCACGTGTAACAACCCTGTCCCTTCCAATGGCGGGCTACCATGCGTGTTTGGATCGCCTTATGAAACTCAAGGCTGCAACAATCAAGCCTGTTTAGGTAATGCTTGTGTTTTATTTCAAGCAATTCCGACTCGTACAATAGTATCGAAAATAAATCATTATTTTAAAATACATGTATGCGCTCGTTAATTGTACATTTAAGTTTCTATGGTAACCATATATACGCACGACTAAGAGCAGAAAGATCAAGTAAAGATGGTTGACAATTGTTTTGAAGTTTTTAATGAAAGATGTGAAAAAATAAAAAAAAAGTTTTCGCAAACCGAAAAAGATGCTACATACTGAAACGCGTTAATCTAATGAAGTCATCCTTTAACAGCATGATAAGATATAAATTTCTACGGCAATATCAGAGACATAATACCCGGCCAGACCTCCATTAAGGCTCTTAAAATAACTGAGGAGAAGGTGCTGCCTTTGCTCTTACATCTGCAAATGGTTCGACCTTCACGTCTTCTCGGATAAGGACGTTAAACCGTTTGTCCAGTCTCTTCATCTCTCTGTCCAGGGACTTAAAAGAACCCACGCACTTGTCGAAAAGAGTAGGGCAATGATCCCGGTGTTGTGGTCTGTCTGTTCTACTGAGGGTGTTTCTTATGATAATACATGTGAGCCGCAGTAGCGGACCATCTAAGACTCTCAGCTGTAAAACCTTGTACTGATTATTGTAAAGCGCCTTTGATCGTATACACAATGAAAAAAGCGCTATGTTATTATTATTATTATTATTATTATTATCATTATTATCATTATTATCATTATTATCATTATTATCATTATTATCATTATTATCATTATTATCATTATTATTATTACTATTATTATTATTATTATTATTATTATTATTATTATTATTATTATTATTAATTTTAATTTTAATTTTTTAAAGTGAAATGCGGCCGTTCGTGGGTTTGATTTTTTGCAGTTGAGAAGTAAAACTTATAATCGATTTCATTATTCATTTTCTCAACAGGACGCGATGGACGAGATGGTCGTGATGGACAGACCGGACCGGCAGGACCCCCAGGAGGACATGGAGCGCCTGGACCCGCTGGACCTCAAGGGCCACCAGGTAAGTTTCAGAATTATTTTCCTTGTTTGTTGTCTGAATGTTTTAAAATGAATCAAGACAAGAAAAACATTCTGAAGACTCGCAATTTTTCTACAGGTGCTGCTGGTCCTCCCGGACAACAGGGTAATACAGGTAATCAGGGCCCCCCTGGCCCACCAGGGAATCCTGGTTCAAACGGGGGAGGAGTTACCTACGTGCGCTGGGGGAAGACGGCATGTTCTTCGACGGCAACTTTAGTCTACCAAGGTAATCATATATCATTAAAAGCAAATATTTTAAATTTCTTTTGCATGATATCTTGCAACCTGTCCATTCTTTGAAACACTTAAAAGTCCAGTTTTGTTTTGTTTTTTTGCGTTGCTAATTCATTCAAAAACTTGAACATCCCGTTCAAAATTTGATTTTTTATAATGAAACTCCAAATATATTAAATATGTTTATCGTCTTATGTGTTTCTTGCAAAAGCTTGTGAGATGTTTCCACAATTATACATTTACAAATGAAACACCATCAATTAAAAAGTTAATTCGGACCATCGAGAGGAGAGGGAGAGGTGAAGGGGTTGGATCAAGGTCGGACTGAAGGATTGTGCTGCCGTCTAGGCGCTCGGACCCAGAAGGCAGTCCATAAATAACCTCGAAGCACGGCACCACAGACAGATGGAATAATCTGGGAGTCAATTTTACTAAGAGAGGAAAATCGGAGTACCCGAGGAAAAGACCTTTGAGTCTGATTAAGATTGACAAATCTCAGCGGATCCCGGCATTCTATACCGGGTCGTAGAGGTGGGAGGCACGAGTAATGACCACTACGCTAACCTGACTCCCCGGCATTCTATACCGGGTCGTAGAGGTGGGAGGCACGAGTAATGACCACTACGCTAACCTGACTCCCCGATTTTGTCAAGAATCTATTTAATATTCATCCAGGGTTTCGCCACTTTTCTTGCAGATAATTTTCTAAAACTTTAGGTATCAGTTTTTTCTGACTTTTAATCAAAATATATATTTTCCCGGATTTTTCCGAGTCCTCTGGCAACCCTAGCTATGACCTTTGATCAACAACAACTTCAACCAGCCCCAAATTATCCAGCTAAATACTTTTGATAGTTATTTTAAATAGTCAAAGATGGCCCCTTTGGAGCTGGTGCTTGTCTCCGGTTTCTGTAGTGTTAAGCGGATTCATTGACTCCCCCTGGACGGGACACTAATCCATCGCAGGTTAGCGCCCAGCAGAAGCTGGTACTCATTTTACCGATCTTGTAAGAATGGAAAGATTAGTCAATTTGGGCGAAAAAGAAGATGACACAAACAGGTTTAACTCTTGACAGAGTCGGGATTTGAACCATGGATCTTGTGCCTGGAATTTATAGATCTCATACCCTTATTAAATTACCTGGACTTTACAAAATAGAAAATAGAGAAGAAGAGATATGTTTCTTAGATATTTTTATAATTTTTTGCCACAATGTAGTTTGACAGTGATGTGTTTTATATTTTTTAAAACTTAAATCAAAAGTTACCAAAGAAAAACTGGCATCCAAGAAATTGTTGGAGAGATCTTACCAGTCCGCGAACCACGCGCAGGCGTTAAATTATCTGGTTCTTTTAAACTAGAAAAGTGTTCGAGCTCTCGTCCGATCTCCTCTTTTAACAACAATTTTTGTTAATTCAACATTTAAGGAAGAATTGGTGGTGGGCATTATACTCACAGGGGTGCTGGAGCCAACTATCTCTGCCTTCCTCAAACACCAATTTACGCCAAGTACAAAAACGGATGGCAAGGTATGGCAGCAATTTATGGCACTGAGTACGAGGTGAGCTTCTTTAATCCATTCAAAACGAATGTCCATGACCACGATGCTCCGTGTGCCGTCTGCTATGTCTCGTCACGTGGCTCCCAGTTGATGTACCCGGCCAGGAACGACTGTCCGTCCGAATGGACCAGAGAGTACTGGGGCTACCTAATGACAGATCACTATAACCACAACGGTAACAAGAACTATATCTGTGTGGACGAAAATGCGGAGGCTGTTCCGGGTACTCAGACAAACTTGAATGGAGCTCTGCTATATCCGGTCGAGGGGCACTGCGGTGCCTTACCGTGTGGCCCTTACGTGCAAGGGAAAGAGTTAACATGCGCTGTATGCACAAAGTAGTAGAAGTAAAACCAAGTGGAAAATGTGTTTACACAAGCAGATACTTTAGAAAGTAGTGTTTAAAAAGAGATCCTCGGATGTCAAGTGATATTAATTTTAAATAAGAACTCTTTACCATTTGTCCATATCAGCAGCTAAATACAATAATCACGAAAAGTTTTAGAAGATATATTGATTTTGCCACAAGATACGTCATGGTGACGAGTGGGAGAGGCTAGACTGGGATTTTTTGCGTTTTTGAAAGCAATTAGAAAGTATCATCCCAAAAAAGGTTTTGTCCCTATTCTTGTTTTTATTTGCTCGCCCCACATTTTACCCACCAACGCGATCACCCCATTAACCCTAATTTATGCCTTGCCCTTAATCAAGTTCAGTAAAGAACATCTTTTAAAAAAAACGACATTATCCTTAACGGCTACGTACTAAGTAATGGAAACGTAAAGCGAATGTGTTTGTGCATAAAATAGCGATAATTTGACTAAAATACAAGTTTGATGGAAAACATCAATCTTAATAAAAAAAACTGTTCCCAAGAACAACTAACGAGACTAACGAGTGTCTAACGTTTCACTTATTAATATTCATGTACAAGTGGCTGGAGTTCCAGCGGTAATCGTAAACCGAATTGACCACCCCCGGGCTCTCGGGGACTGAAAGTCATCGAGCTCGAATTCGCGCGCTGCCAAAGGCCCAGGAGTTAAACGCCCTACTTTCATGAGCCGAACTATATGTACTTAACTCAAGAAATTTTAAAAATTCAACGCATGCAGTTTGGCCTTTGGCTACATTACATTTTACTGATTGTAGTTAAAGTAACTCCATACGTTGATACATAGCTAGGATCTTTTAGGAGTGAAATCTGATGTTGCTACGCTCACCTTCGTAAGACTCCGG
>JAODFW020935799.1:0-11051 GCA_027575235.2 Palythoa mutuki
CAAAATCGATATGTGAGGCTTCCCTAAGTGTACCTTATTTCCTCAAATAAACACCACCCTCAAATAAATGGTGCACCTGAGAGCCAAAATATTAATAAATGCCGCCCTTGAATAAATGCCGCACCCTGGACAGCAAACTGAAATCGAATTTATGAAGTTCATTTTTTACAAACGCAGAGCGGAGTGTTTTAAAATTGCGTTTCTCGCACAACAAGTTTTAGTTTTAAAACTGTAATGCTTGATTGGTACAGCTAGACAAAGAACTGTATCATTTTTTCTATTTTTTTTTTAAAAAGTTAGGGTTGGTTGTTTATAAAATTAAACAGCATTTTAAATAGACGCAGCCATCGAATAAACACTGTCCTCGAATAAACACCGCACCCAAATCATAAAAAATTTAATAAACGCCGTGGCGTTTATTCAAGGAAATATGGTATGGCAACAAGGCCATTTAGAGCCATTCCTAAAACAAGATATTGCCGCTAACCTAATTACCGAATCGAGTGTGTTAGGCAATGCTGATTGCTGATCCAACCATATTTGACTGAATGCCCAACAGTGTGTAACGTTATTTCAGGATTCTTTGCCGCATCAAATATGCAGTCATAAAGTCAACTAATTCTCCCATTGAAACAAACTATCTGCCATGTGAACTACTCAAGATGTGAAGGCATTGTTAAAATACATTTTTTTTTTAATTTATTGACCCTTCATTATATTTTTTAATTGTTTTCACCTTCAATCGTTTACAAAGCATTGTATCAGTAGTCCGACGTGTAGCTGCCTCTTCTGGGTTGCTGCCTCATTTCAGATGCATTTTATCTCACTAGCTCATACAGCACATTGAATCAGCTCGCAGCACTTTACTTTCTGTTAGAAATCACGGGCATATATTCCAAAAAACAATCTAAAAAAAATTCATGCACATATTCAGTTATGAATATAATTGTTTTTTATTCAACTTCCTTTTCTTACACAGCAACAGCTACTAAAGAGAAATCGGTCAAGCTTTGTTGTTGTATTTTCCTAACCAAAGCTTCAACCCTTACAGTCGCTCACATGGTACTGCTGTAAGCCTTGTTCAGCCCTGGAGGTTAAACTTGCAGTAGTTTCTAATGAAAAGAAATGTAAATTGTTGTATTTATCATCATACCTGTTATAAGATTAAAATTTTATAGTTTTTCTATTTCGTTGTAAAAGTTCAGAGTTAGGAGTAGCAGAAACTGTCAGCGGTCCACCATTATTAAATGCAATGTTTTATTGTGATCAATGAGTCAAAATAATAATTGTTGTAAAAATCTTTTGTAGCAGTTAGCCACAATTTATTAATATCTTCACTTTGGTTTTGTAGCGTATGCGCAAGATTAAGCCTTTTAAATTGGCAGATGTGACAAGAATTCTGAATGTGGACGAAAGATCTCGAATTATTGAAAATGCTTTCAAGAGAATTCTGGACGCTGAAAGTAGGTGCTCAGTACAATAAAAAAGTATGAAGATAGGTATTTTAGGTTTAACCTGTTACAAGTGTCCTTTTCCTATTTTTCACATGAAAAAAATAAGATTTTCTATTTAAGTGTGAAAATGTCAATTTTTAGAAACAGCGAAATTCGTACAGCTAGTTTATGTGTTAAAAAACAGCAACCCTAGAATTATGCTCTGGAACAATTTTGTTTTACTATTTTTTATTTTTGCAGAAAGTCATTACGCCAAAAAATAAGATTTTCTATTCAAGTGTGAAAATGTCAATTTTTAGAAACAACGAAATTCGTACAACTAGTTTATGTGTTAAAAAAACAGTAACCCCAGAATTATGCTATGGAACAATTTTGTTTTACAATTTTTTTTCTTTTGCAGAAAGCTCATTACGCCAAAAAATAAGATTTTCTATTCAAGTGTGAAAATGTCAATTTTTAGAAACAGCGAAATTCGTACAACTAGTTTATGTGTTAAAAAAACAGCAACCCCAGAATTATGCTATGGAACAATTTTGTTTTACCATTTTTTTGCAGAAAGCTCATTACGCAGTGGGACTGCTCAGGTAACTATTTTGTTTATATGGTTTGTTTTAAGTGAGTTTGAGTAGATAAGGTATATAATTATTCAACTGCATGAATAACCATACAAATAACAGCAACCATACAAATAACAGCAACCTCATATTAAGCTCAGTTTAATATTTACAACTTTAAGTATAATATAGACTGATGATGCTATTGGGTGTTGCTCATAGTGTGTACATATATGTATTCTCTCTCTTTTTTTCTTTTTTTAGCGTGTATGTGTATTTTTGTGTGTATTTCCTCTATTTTATATTATTTATTGTAAAAACTTATTCTGACCCAAATTGTAATATAAATTAAAAGTTAACTTGTAAACCAACTTCCAAGTATTCATAGCTTTCAAAGTTATTTTTGGAAGATGTTATTTATTGAAACAAAAATGTAAAATAATCCAATTTAAATTGATTGGTACAATAAAGAATATACTATAACACCATGAGAGGGTCTGGGGCAAGTACGAAAATGCCTCCGTATTGTACGTTTTGAGCGATATTTGTACTCCAGAAAACTTGTTTTACAAGAAAGAGAGAAAGGATGTCACTCATCACTGCGTCAAAGTACAGAGCAAGTGTAGGTCAGTGCAGTTGGACCAAAAGCATATATAGGCACCTCTAGCTATCGCTATATGGACCATGCATGACCTTGGGGCACAGTGTCTAGGAGGGAGGAAAACCGAACACCCGGAGAAAATCCCTCGGAATCAGATAGAGATTGACAAATCTCAGTTCATTCGTAGTCTGGGAGTCAATACCGGGCTGTAGAGGTGGGAAGTGCAAGTGATGACTGCTACGCAAACCTGGTGTTTATTGCAATTCTGTATTTACTTTATTTGAAACAAGACGTGAGTGAAATAATTGTTTTATTAATACAAACCACTGGATATATGAGTCAAAATGATCTTTAAATGATCTTTAAATATTTTACATCAGCGAAAGTTGTCATTTGTTTGAATCCACACACAACTGTCATTGTAGCTGCATTTAAAGCGCTCGTTGTGTGCATTTTGACTCATCCTTTGGTCTTGTCAGAGTCGGTACTACAAGCCTTGTAAAAATATCCAGCTATGCTACATACTAAACTGTCTAATAACACAAATTAATTCCTTATATTGTTTTCTTTACAGCAGCGTAGCTTTTAAATGAGCCTTCAGACGATGTTCTAGTGTTTGATTGTAGAATACTGAAATTAAAGAACTATCAGCTTTGTTGTGCAGTTACATACTTTCCTCACTTATATTTTAAAGGAAAGAGTGAAGATTATAGTTGGGCTAGTAACACAAGTTGGAGGAGAACTTAAGACAGGTAAATAGATTTTCAAAGCTTATTTTTTCAAAATGTCAAGAAGAATGGCTATGATTTGTCAAAGTTACTTTCAATATTCTGTTGGCCTTGTTCAACAGATGTAAAACAATGAGTATGTATGATATTTTTGTTGCGGTCAGTAAAATTCTTTCACGAAATAGTCAACATTAGCTCCTAGTTGTTACATCAAACACGACAGTCAGATATCACCAAGCTATTTAGAGTCTCGTTTGCTACCAAGTTAGTCTTTTATTTGGTAAAATACCACTCATCTATATATGATTGTAATTCTAAGGAAATCTTAGTTTTTTGCCCAAGTTGATAATAATTTAAAAGAGGGGTTCATATTTATATAGGAGTCTTAGACCAATGTCATATAACGTGGAAAAATAATTACAGTAGCCTGGTTTTCGAAAAATTCAGTCGCACAATGTTGGGCACAGTCCAATAGCGGAACATTGTGATATTGATGTTGTTCAGTGATATTTTGCTTTTGAAAGTAAAGGTGTCAATGGCAATACTTCCAGCCGATTAAAGAATAAGATGTGTTGTATTTATTGTGTGTATTTGCAGCTCTTCATGAATTTATTCAAGAAGATCCTCGTGCTCGATATGATGTTATATGTGCGTGGCTTTATCAGGAGTATCTATTAACAGAAACATATGGAGAGGAATTTAACCACGATATGAGTGCATACAATGAATGTTTACAAGGAATACTAGAGGGACTCCAGAACAGACTTGATCCCAAGGACAAGTAAGAAATAAGTAAAGATTTGATGCCAAAATATAAGAACAACTGTAGTTTTGTGCCTTTGCATTTTATTTAAATGGGAGCTGAACATCATTATATTTCATTTATGGCAAGCTCTATCTATTTGGGAATACAGAAATGTAATTTTTCATCCATCGATGCCGCGGTCCCTAAAAATAAGTTATAAAAAAGAGCTAGTCGATTGCTTACAAAGGTCGTTTTCAAAGACATATTTTCATTTGTCATGGTCATGATAGAACGTGACTAAAGCTCGTAGCTAATTAAGTTATGTCCCATGTCAGTTGCTCCAGGGTAGACATCAACATTATTGTGTTCTGACCACGTTGCCAGATGTGACCTGCTCCCAGGCGGGATCATCGGCTCTTCTGATGTTAAATCTTCCATGGTTTTTTAGATCCCTTGTTGCGACATGAAGGTCGCACTTTCCTTGGAGGTTTGATGAAGGATTATAGGCTTGTATGTCATTATTTTTTATCCATTGAACCCCCAGTTATGAAAGCTTTGCAATGCGCACAATGTTTTTCTCTTTGAATTGATTTGAAGGCTGTTTCGGTTGATTACATTTATGTTTATCCTTACTTTTAGACTTTTTACTCGGATCGTTTTGGAGGCCCCAGTTCTGACACATGGAGCATTGGAAGCTATCAAAAATTATTGTGAAGACATGGTAAGACGATGACGTATTACTGCTGCTGCTGCTACTACTACTATTACTACTACTACTACTACTACTATACTACTACTACTACTACTGCTACTACTAGTACTACTACTAGTACTACTATACTACTACTACAACTAGTAATAGTAACAATGACAACAACAACTGCAACAACAACATAAATCAGTGGGCAGGAATCGCTGTCAACTGCTTTGTGCCTCATCATTTTCTGTCTGCCGAACTGTCCTACAAGACTATACTTTCAGTTTGGATAGTGGCTTACTGACCATGTATCAACTTTTGTTGCCCCTCATATTTTACCCTTTTTGGCGTTTTTCCTCTTATTCGTGCATATTATTTGATAGTGAGGTATAATTTAATATTTTGGGTTAATGTAATTTTCTAAAATTTACGGTAGAAAATCAGCCCAAACCAGTTGTTTTGGCACTTGGCCTTCAAAACTTTTCAAGAATAACACATAACCGCCCTGACAGGACCAGTTAAATTTCAGAGCAATTGTGAAAGATTTTTGAGTAGTGCAGTGCTTTGGTAAAGAACTGACAGTACATTGGTTATTTGCACAAATACGTCTCTACATGTGCAGATAAAAATGTTAACGGTTTTACTTTATGATTTGAGCTAGTTAAATTTAATTTTAGGCCGGCTGAAATCTTCCCCAGGCTGGTTGTGAACCATTTCAAATGGGTCGGTTAGAAAGAATTCTAATTCTGCACTTTGAAATCATGGAGTAATGTTTAAAAACTAAACATTTTTTATTTGTCACGCTATTCGAAGCTGGAAATGATGACAAATGGCTTTGTAAAACTTACGGTTGGTCATTTTAAGCGTGATTTGCCAATGCAGGTATGATTTCGATTGTCATTAGTTACTGATCAATAAGGCTGTCAAAAATACGACATTCTATTACGCATTTTGTACACTATTTATATCTGCAAAGGTTTTAGCGCCATGTAAAAGCGAAGAGCAATAAATTATCCGTCATCTTTCCAGAAACATTTTGCCCTCAAAGGATACATTATGATTGAAACTTGATCGATTGTTACATTTGCGCTTTCTTAATAACTATGACTTTTAAGTATTCGTTTTTGAGGAAAAAATGTTTTAAGGATTTCATTTGAGATTTCGGATTGGCTCCTCATTAAGTTTACATCAAACAAAAGTTGTTGCAGTAAATGTAGAACTCAGCTTACCTCATAAAATACCTTTTACATGGTCTCTTCAATTTGCTCCCTCGTGCGTCGGTCATTTGATATGCTTGTTCCTTTATTTAAGTTTGTGTTGTGCAAATATTCAATGAAACTTCCTTTGATACATGTAACAAACAGTTAAGAACATGAATAGTGCTTTGTATATGGCGTCTTTATACTCGTTATGTTTAACAAAACACTTGTATGCCACGCTTTCTATGAAGTAAACTATATGAATTTTGTTTACACATCTTCATCATCACAGGAACATCTTCAAGTAGGATTTTCTACACTTAGGGAGCTAATTACTAAACGACCAGCAACACAACACGAACATCTACAAGTTCTGTTAGAGCTTACGATACATGAAAAGGAACAAGTCCGTGTACAAGCAATTCACTCTGTGAAGAGGCTACATTGTAAACCACAACTTACCCAAGATATTGAGGTAATGTGCTTCGGCAATCCAGAATTCCGACAACTGGTATTCCATAAATCTTTGATCACAGCGCTCTATGTTATAAGATTTGTAAAATATTATTTACTACTAATTGTGCATCCCGTTTTATGCATTTTTGACGTCTCATTAACTGTTTTTTATTCAGAACTTTGCAATGTCATCGCTTCAGCAGCTTTTAGAAGAACACCCAAGAGCCCCTCCATCCTATGATGTTGATACTGGTTTGTATCCGCCCTAAAAAGGCTCATTTTAAAGTGATAATGAACCCTAGTTCTGCGCTTTCTTTTTTAGAATCTATATAATTTTTCAAACAACTTTCAAAAAAATATTTTTTTTGGTTGACTTCACGATTTAGAACAATAAAGTTTTGCTGAAATTGTTGACAGCTCGAGAAAACCTAGGTCTTCCCGAGGGACTGGACTTAGCCTATCGTGACATCTATCCAGGAACCTCAACTAATACAAATATATGATGCCTGGGACTTTGCACGGGACAATCATCGGTTTTTCATTCTTTTTTGTATTCTATTCTTTATTTTGTTTAACCTACCTCCTAGTGAGGTTTAACTAGCAGTAGAGTTATTTTCGTAGAGTTAAGACATAGAGTTAGAGTTATAAAATGCCAAAATCTTGTACTCAAGATTTTAGAATCCAAAGTCTTGAATTTAAAATGTTGGAAATGTCAAAATCTTGAATTGAAGAGTTTGGATTTCAAAATCGTGAATTTAAGATTTTAGAATTCAAAATTTTGGATTCCAAAAGCTTGAACTCACGATTTTGGAATCCGAATTCTTGAAATCAGTTTAGATTAGGTTAGCTTTATTTAGTTAGGGTAACCCACTCAACTATGAGGCTGTTTTCCACAAGAGCCCTGCATATTCTTAAAATAATTACATTGCCAGTTTGCTTGATTATAACTGGCAGCTTAGTTAATCTTCCTCACAGAAAGCAGCTTTAAAGCACAATGTTAATGTTCCCTCCCATTTTATTTGATTGCAGAAGTCTCAGCTGGAGAGTGGACCGAGGAGTCAATTAAGCTGTGTTTGTACCTTTATCTCGCCTTGTTGCCACAGAACCATAAACTCTTTCACGAGTGAGAATTATAATTGTACCTTGGTTAAGAAATAAGTATCAATGTGAAAAAAGTTGATGACTGTGGTAGAAAAAGCTTGGATAACTTCGAGATATTGAAAACATATTTATTGGCCTTTTACTTGTAGTTCGACAAACAACCTAATTTCTTTAAACACATTTTTGTAAGTTAACACTGTTACGTCCGTGAGTAGACTAACAAGGTATTAAAAATAACTTGAGGTTTATTTCGGGTTGAAAAATGTGGTCAGTACAAAAATGGTTGGACACAGATAACAGTTATTCATTTCGACGAACAGGAACTATAGTTTGTTTGAAGTTTCAGCCAACAGGTGTTTAGTATTGTTTTGTACCATGCTCTCATAGCTTCCATTCACTCTTTGTGTATCACAGAATTGCTTCGTTTATGTAAATTGTTAACATATTTGTTGATAAAATACAACCTTCAATACCCAGTTTTTTTATTTCTTGTTATACTCCTACGAAGTGCTTTAAAGTGTTTATATCGGAAAAACAGATAATCGTCTGTTAGAAACGCTTTTCAAAGTGAAGAAAAATATTGTTTATTTTATTGAAATAGCTTGTTTGGTTCCCGAAACATTAACGTTTCTTAAATATGCAAATTAGGAAAGCCGTGACGTCGAAACCAGAACTCAAAATAGCCCAGTACAACAAAATAAGAATTATCTCTTGAAATACTTCTTTGACGAACGTGAAACTTGGTACCAATATTGCAATCATAGAAACACATTCAACTATTTCAACTTTGAGGTTGCTATAGCAACACATTCAGTCCCAGGCCTTTTATTTCTACAAGTGAAAATTTTCATTTTTTTCGTACCCAAACATTATTTATTCAAACAATTTAGATAGCTGACATCAAATGCGGTGGGCGTTATATCTATGACGCAAAACAAAAAAGGTTTTATCTTGTCTGAGAGTGCCAAAAACGTTTTATTTATTGCAGAGGAAAGAAGGGACTTGGCCTAGATTGTTGTCATAGTAACTACGAAAATACATCATTAGATGCGTTTTTGTTAGTAAATCAACTTTGCAAAATTTCAAGATCATGGAACATTTTTTCAGGAAATAACCAATGTTTTATGATTTTGGCCCCGTTTACTATTCTGTTTTCGACGTAACATCTTGCTAATTTGCATACTTAAAAACGTTAATATCTCGGGAACCAAACAAGCTATTTCCATAAAATAAACGACATTTTTCTTCGCTTTCAAAAGCCTTTCTAACTGACTATTTTCTATTTTTCTGATATATACACTTTAAAAATCGACCATATCTTCATAAGTAAGCTAATTTCTTTCTTTCCAGTTCACTCATTCATTCATTCCCTTCTAGCTGAAACATTGTTGTTTTTAAATTTAAGAAAAATTCCATTTGGGGAACATCGAAAATCAAACGGTTTTCTTGGCTTTTGTTTTCGAGACTTATGATTGGATAATTTATTATGGCACAAAAGAAACATTGCTTTAAAATAAAGTTCCATTGCATTTTACCTTAAAACTATGCTGTACACAGGTTAATGTATTCTCAGTATGAAAATCTAAACATTCTGGCGTGGGAAAAGCAAAATGGCGCAGAACAATGGGAGGTACCCTACTTCTTACTCGGACCATTACTTAATATCAATTTATTTCAAAAGGGTGTCCGGATCAGCCATGGAACAGCGTCCTTGACGATTCTTGCAGGGCCATAGGCATGACAATCTATCGACGCTGCTACACTGATGATGATTGTTTACCGACACAATCATGTTGCGCGATAGAAATTTGTCAGTGGCGATGCAGGGGTATGTGTCATCGCTTTTACCATATTTTTTTATTCCATTGGTAATCCACAACGTTAGGTAATCAAAAATGATCTTGGACTAAATCGGATCCTACAAAAATTATTTAAGAACATAATAAAGTTACATAATGTTGACTATTTCTCGTAACTAGCGTATACATGACATATGACGCATTTCCAACACCTTATTTATTTTCATACGGAGAAACCCTGATGTGTTTGTAGGCGTTGTCCACACGTATTCGGACATTTTTGAATCCATGACAAGTTTTTCTTTGCGGATTCAAAAATTTTCACGTCTCGGATTTTTAAGGGAGTAAATAATTTCGACTCAGGAAAAAAAATTCGAAAAGTATCGGATTCGTTGGGCGAATTCACTAGATACATGCAGATATGTGCCACGGAAGCCGAACGAATTCGGGCAGAGAAGGTTACCGATTCAAAAATATCCAAATACGTGTGGACGGCTGGGGCGTTAAGGGAAATGTCAAAAGCTCCTATTGGAACAAATGCCGAGCCGTAAGGTTGTTTCATATATCCTCAATTTGGTATTATTCAGTTGATCTGAGCCTTATATGAGGTGAAACACACTGACAGTAGTATTAGGCCGCACTTGCATTTTTCAGAAAAATTGGCCCCGGGAACCCTTCACACATAAACCAACTCAATTGATTTAACTAATCGTGAAACTACTACCTTGCCAGCGTGGTGTTCCCTGATGGTGAAGTGGTTAACACTCCTGACTAGAATACAGGGAGACGTGGATCCAATTCCCGCTTGGGGCATATGCCAATTTTCTCTGACAAGTGTTTATTCTTTGTTTCATACTACTGAACAACATGTATTGATATATGTTTGTATATAGGCTTGGGCCGAGCCGTACTGTTGTTTCATATATCCTCAATTGGTTTATTCAGTTGATCTGAGGCTCTGAGCCTTATATGAGGTGAAACACACTACAGTAATATTAGGCCGCACTTGCGTGCATTTCAGAAAAACTGGGCCCGGGAATCCTCACGCATTAGCCAACTCAACTCATCATGAAACTGCTACGTTGCCAGTGTGGTGGTCCCTGATGGTGTAGTGGTTAACACTCCTGACTAGAATACAGGGAGACGTGGGTCCAATTTCCCGTTCAATTTCCGCACGAGTCATGTACCAACTTTTTCTGACAATTATAACTGTTTGTTCTTTAAGGTTATTTATGTTTTGTCTTTTTCTTTTAGATAATGACATTGAGCGTCCAGGAAGTATGGAATTTTACTTTTGTAATTTTATTTGATTTGATTGACTATAACATTCAAAATTACAAATAACTCTTGCCATAGAACAGACCTACATAGCATCATAGACTAGCTTAGAATATTTTACATTACCACATCACACTACAGAACACCATACCATACCATAAAAATATAACACAGCATACCATAATGTTATACAATGCAATACAATGCAATGCATAAGCAATACAATACAATACAATGCAATACAATACAATACAATACAATACAATACAATACAATACAATACAATACAATACAATGCAATGCCAATATAATACAATACAATACAATACAACACAATACAATACAATACAACACAATACAATACAATAAATAGTAGTTATGCAACGCTTTCGAGTGGGATACCGCGGAATATGCCACGCGTCACTTATATTTTCCGTAT
>JAODFW020935897.1:0-11051 GCA_027575235.2 Palythoa mutuki
ATTATCATCATCATCATCATCATCATTATTATTATTATTATTATTATTATTATTATTATTATTATTATTATTATTATCCTTATTATTATTATTATTATTATTATTATTAATATTGGTCAATCACCTAGCCTGTGTCGCACCTGACCCACTCACTCGTAAAATTAATACAGTCCGAAGGTTTAGAGTGACTGCGATGCAGACAATCCATCACCTGAAGGGATGTGTTTGCATAAAAATAAGACTTTTTAAAGTCTGTTTTCAAAAACAGATAGCTCTCGTGTTTGTCACGTAAACCCCAGTGTAGTTAGAGGAATCAAAAGTTACTTGTGACATTTCTGTTGTTTCACAACACATTTATTTTATTAGTGAGATCCCAAACAACACTATAGCTCATAGTCGGGTAGCACATGGTAGTAGTCTCCTCATTTAGCAATTAGTTTTGTCTCCACACGAAATGCTACCTCTTCTTTTCTAGGGCTAGGACCATACTTGTGTCCGGTTTTCTACAGTGTTAAGAGTTAGAACAGCATGCGAGTTTTTTCAAACAAAAAAGAAAAAGAAAGCAAAGGGACAACGGAGCAAACACCAAGTTTTCCTTTCCTTTTGTTTTTCTTTTTTGGGTGCTGTCTTATATAATTACGTATATAATAAACCCCTCCTCAGCACCCAGAACGCAACACACATGCACGCAGAAGTACGTTTACTCACATGCATGTATGAATTTCAGTTCCTCTAGATTGCTCACAAAATCTTTTTTTATCAGGTGTATTTTGGTAGTGTAGGTCCGCTCCATAGAGTGATACCATAGAGAGAAACTGGCATGTGGTTTGCGGGATACGAAAAACTATAAAACCCTGTGGGAAACTGGAAACGTATTCCCCAAACTCGCAATACCACAACTCTCTGTGGTGCTCTGTGTCCTTTAATATTGCTTATTATAAATTTACTTTGATTCGAAAATTATAATTTACAGACGTTCTGAACAATAGGGTACAGCCATGATTACGTGGATTATTTATACATCTTATTGGGTATATTACGATTCCAGTTCGATTCAACATCTCATAATAATTGTCAGAAAAAAGGTGAATGGGCCAGTAGCTGAAGCAGACCTGGACTGGCTGCTGGTTGTAAGGGCCTGTCCATATGGAACTGAGCCGGGCCCGGTTAGCAGGCTGGGCCAGCAAGCGGGGAGGAAATTTTCTCGTGTTTATATGGGAAACATCGTCCCAGCAACCGGGAAGTTGTCATTTGATTGCTTGCGCACCAATATCGAAAATGCAAACACAAGATCTTTCTTCTTCCCCTGTTCTTCTACTATTTCGTTCTTCTCAAGTTTAGATAAGGTTTCGAAATTTTCAGGCAGCGATTTGACACAAACTGTTCCGAAGAGTATACTATCTTCTCTATATTTGTTTACGATCAATAGTCGAAGCTCTTTGTACTGCGTAGGCTTATCTGCATAAAAATTTAGCCCTTTGTACGCTATAACGGTTTTATATTCTTGTTAAGAGTTTGTATCTATCATGTCTGCTTCCCATAGGAAGTAACCAGGTTTCGGTGATTTTCTTCTCGTGGTTTTGTTTTTAGTTTTACCAGTATCTGCCATTTTGTCTGCTTCCACGTGCTCTTATCTGGCGGAGACCACGTTTGTTTTGGTCAGCAAATTGTTTCACGCATGCGTAATTAATAAGTATTCATAGGAAAATGAGATGACTCGGCGCCAGTCTGTTTGACAGCTGTCTACTGAGATCCCACTTACCGGGACAGCTCGCTTGCTGATATGAACGAAAAATATTTTTATATGAAAAATAGGGATGTGGTGAGATCTCACCAGAACGGGTATAAAGAGGCCCTAATTCGTTTATTCCATTCACTCAATTGCCAGAAGTAACATAATTCAGCTCCACTACACAGCACACAAAATATTTCCTATCAGGTTTACTTAGATGGCGTAGGTCCGCTCCATACAGTGAATACCATAGAAAGACAAAAGAAAGGGCTTAACGCTATGTACCAGGTTGGAGCTATAGTCCGAGTGACTTCGAAACTGAAAGCCTAGCAGATACATTATCATCAACATATTCATCCTTAGCTTTTACAGTTTTTCATCTTCCATGCCTTTGGAAAACTTTCTCTTTTATGTTATGATTTGCTGCTGATGTGACCCCTCTCCATCACTGCAGGATTGTGAACCATAAATTCGAGCGTCTGGCACGTTGCTTTCATAGTGTTTTTGAAATACTTTCTTCAAGTTAAATACCGTATTTAATCGAATAAACGCCGTCCTCAAATAAACGCCGCACCTGAGAGCCAAAATATTAATAATCGCCACCTTCGAATAAATGCCGCCCTCGAATAAACGCCGTTGAATAAACGCTGCACACTGGAACAGACAACAAACTGAAATGTCGAATTTATGATGTTCACTTTTTACTAGCGCAGAGCGGAGTTGTTTAAAACTATAAGTTTAAACTTTGAAAGGTACAGACAAAAATCCGAACATCGAATTTATCTGATTTTTTACGCGTTAACAATGCGTAAGTAAAACTGTAAAGCTTGATCGGTATAGCCAGACAAAGAACTGTATCATTTTTTCTACTTTTTAAAGTAAAGTTACGGTTAGTTGTTTAGGAAAATAAACATCATTTGAAATAAACGCCGCCCTCGAATAAACGCCGCAAATCATGAAAAATTTAATAAACACCGCAGTAACTAACATGTTTGTCCTTACTGACAAACTTATTTACTGACTTAATTTTCATAAGCTGACAAAATAGATATTAACTAGAATCTGGTTGTATTTGCAACCTTGACAGTTATTTGCTAAGAATTCTAAAAGGGCAAATATTGCCTTCAGCTTTGGCAATCAAAACTTCGTCACCTTTCCTTAGTTGATCATTCTTACCCTTATCTACCTTAATAATTACATGGAATTCCGTTGAACGATATCTGATTAGGGTTATGCCTGTTTCTACATTTACATATGTAATGTAGAGCTTTTTCCTACATTACACTCTACTTTACTCGTGTATGTAGGAAAAACTTTACCGTACACGTGTAATGTAGGAAAAGTACCCTACATTACACGTGCAATGTAGAAAAAGTTTCTACATTACACTCTACTTTAGACGTGTGTTGTAGGAATTGATATTTTTTACACTTGAAGTGTATTGTAGGAATTTTATGGTAGCCCTAGGGTTAGAAGTCTTTTCCCGGGGTTAGATACAAAATGCCCAGGGTTAGGGTATTTACCCTTCAGGCATTTTTTCCGGCTTAGACTTTAATCAAAGACCCTTAATTTTAATTTTTGGTCCAATTCCGAATAAATTGCGTTAGTGACTGTTTTGGCTTCATGATTGTTTAGTATGTAACCCGTTGAACAGATAAATTTTGTTTGGGAAGATACGGTCGAAAGCCCAAACTGGTCCCCGGGGCTAAATAGGAAATTCTGAAGGTTAGGGTATGTACCTTTCAGCCTTTAGTTTTAGGCCTTTTTTGTGGCTTAAACCTTAACCAAAGACCCTCAACAATCATTTTTTTGGCCCAAATATAGCTTTAAATGTCTGCATAAGTGACAGAAAATTTATTTCTTTATTCCTTGGTTTAGGTTTATAGGTTAAGAATGGAAATAAGTAAACGACAGTAGGTATTGATTCAACAACTTTTATTTCAGATTTATTGATAGCTTCCACGTTGGCTTTCACGAGTGCAAAGTATCCAGACTGTACCACGGGGAGGTCTGGAAGCATGATAGCCCAGGTTAGTAGTTAGTAGATATTAGCGACTGTTAGTTACCTTTTTTTTGTTTTTTGTAGTGTTTTTAATTCAACATCACAACGTTCATTTATTGAAGGTCTTTTTGTCTCCACAGGCTTTTCACCTTATATTATTAAAACAACGCTCTTTCCACTTTGGATTGTCATGGCCGCTATGTCTGGACCATATGTCGGGCAGTTTTTTGGAAAAGATGTCTTTCACGTCACTATGCTTTGGCTGGGTAGAGTTTTTTAATTGGACGCCAAATGCTTTCTGTATACGGATGCTATCATTGTCGTTCCAGTAGAAACGACCTGATTTAGACATGTATATGGCTAATAGCACTAGCTTTCGACATAGCAGAGGGATCAGCATTCAAACAGTCCCATTGGTCTATCTTTGGTTGGCGTGCGGGTTGCACTATCAGTAAGATAACGAGCCCTACTTCTGAAACATGATACACTTCAAAATTTCGCAACTTATGTTTTAAAAAGAGAAACCGAGTTACCGTTTTTAACATGCCCCGAAATTAATTATTAAAAACTTTTTGAAACTCTTGAAAAACACAAAAAAATAACTTTTTTAATATAAAAGCTATAAACACCAAACCTCGTACAAATTCCTGTTTTAATAATGTTCACTTTTATGTAAACAACCACGTGATCCGTTGCGATTTATCACGCATGAACTAAAAACCTTAAGGTTAAAAACTTGCAACTCCTTAACTTTGGTGCCTTTGTGTACAATTGACACCACATTTTGATTATCCGTGAACCATGCAGGCAATATTCTGGTCATGCAGCATATCAGTATAGCGAGGGAAGCAGCTTTGAGTTCCCCACACATGGCACGATTCTGTTTTGATAAAATACAACTTCTTGGTTTTAGACCAAATCTGCACAAACATGGCTTGAAGCACCTGAATAAATTAGTTTTGTTGGCTTAAATTCAGGTTTCCATGCGGGAACTTCATTGATAAATCCCTATGTAGTTTCCAGAATTGAATTTCTTCCACAGCCTCTTCTGATAACTTTACTCTAGCAAAACCATGAAATTCTCTCCTTGATGACAGCATGCATAGATCGTGTCATAATTCTTGACAATATTGATCTTAGCTGCCAATTCATTTGTAGCTCCTGAATCCATCGTCTAAAAATATCACGATTGGAATACTTTGGGACCTCCAAAAGCCTTTTCACATAATGGAGAAATGACAATTAGCTATCCGGGTGATTTAGTTTCGTGTCTGAATTCAATGTACCAATTGCTATTTTTGATTGTCGAAATGGGGTGCGGGTCCTTGAAAATCTGTAAAGTCCTGTAAAAATAGAAATTCAAAATCCAGGCCTGGAAAACCTTGAAAATTGATATCAGTCCTGGGAAGTCCTGGAAAATTAGCTCGTTTCCTGGGCAGTTTTTTAAATGAAATACCAATTCTTAAGATTTCTCACGTTTTCACAACGGGCACAAATTCATGTGAAATGATTACAAAAAATCCTTTGCATCACTTCTTACTCTGGTTATGACAGTGTATTTGGTTATTTATTTGTTTAATGCAAAAATGTTTTGTTTCTATTTTTTAAGGTCCTTGATTTTTGTTAATTTGGTCCTTGAAAGTCCTGGAAAAGTCCTGAAATTTTGTTTGACTGAAAGTGTACGAACTCTGGTGGTGAGATTCAACCGTGACATCATGGTGCTAAAATCACACTATTTTTTCGCTTTTCAGGAATCCAATTTTTAATGGCCGCCATTGAAAATATCATATGATGGAGTAGAAACCAATCCACTTTGAATATTTTTTAGTCCCACATCTAAATTCAATGTACCAGTAAGCTTTTTCGAGAGGTAAAATGGCGTAGTCAGGCCTTGCTGTTTGAGGAGAGCATATAAAATAGCTCACAATAGAGGTTATTTGGGCAAAACAAAAAAAAATCTCGAATTTTCACGACATGCGCCGAGTTCTCGATATTTACAGATTGGCTGTTAAACCGCCTACCCCTAACACTTGTACAACTACTTCCAACATGAGCAACAAGTCCAACTCTTCGGTATTGGGGTCAACACAAACACAAGAATCAGTGGAATTAACTACACCTTTTGATCCTTCGTCTAGTTATTTTGTTGTACTTTTCGTCCCGACCGGGCACTGGGCTCGCCAATGACCTTGCTTCCCGCACTGAAAACAATTTCCTGGTTTAAACTGGAAAGGCTCTATACAGTGAGTCAATCGTGGGAATTTGATGCACTCCCGGGATAAGAGAAAAAGGCTGTGACGAGGTTCTCTGGAGCGGGCACCTACTACCTGCCTTTGGATCCATGCTACCTAGCTTTTGTTTCGCTTGCTTTAAGTGAGCCTTGGCTCTGGCTTCTGCCTTGTAAATTTTCTTCTCATCGTCTGAATTGTCAGCAAGTTCATTTCTTTTGTATATTCTTCTTCTACTGTTGCCCATCCACAGGGAGATTTATTTACCAAGAGAATGTGCTGTTGACGGTTTTTTAACAACTTCTCACCTTGTTCGAGGGAGGTCTTAAATTTCTCGTACTTTTGCTGTTCCAGTGACAACTGAGTATTTATTTTGATCTTCGTTTGCCTTCTTTTTGAAGTGACGCGGCTCATCAAATTTGACTTGATCTCTCTGATTTGACATTCTAAGGACTCGAAATTTGCCCGCTTTACTGACTCTTTGATAGCCGATTTCGCTATTCTTCTCAAGGGGAGAATGTACTAAACGTTGAATATCTGGTTATTTCATGTCCACTGGATTTACCATGAAAAAAGGTGAATGGGCCAGTAGCTGGAGCAGACTTAGAGTTGCTCTGCACGTGCTATCACAGCCTTATATACTCCTTGATTACCCACAGTCTGCAGCACTTTACTGGAACCCAGTCCCTGCTGGTTTCGTGCAGCAGAAATCCATTTCTGCCAAATTCGTTTATTCTATTCACTCAATCGCCAGAATGTACATTATTCAATGCCCCTTTTGAGTCGTTACATAGTTAAGTAAAGCATAACACGAGTGCTTCCTCGGCTGTTTGGGGTATATTTGGATTTTGCTCTTGCATTGCGTTGTCAAAAAAGTGCAAATAAAAGTAGCAGTCGTGCCAAAAAGTTAATGTCGTGACAAAAATAGTAGAAGTCGTGTCAAATTTGAAAAGTAGAAGTCGTGCCAATAAAGTTGAAGTTGCGCAAAAAAATTGCAAGTCATGCCAAAAAACATATCAAAACATGGCGGGAAACTAGGAATGTAATTATGTAAACAAAGTGCGTAAAAATGCAGTCAAGGATGACTTTGACAAAATTAGACGTCCCAGGAGCATCCTTGAACGGAAGAAACCCAAACCAGCTAAAAAATGACGAACTAAAGAGATGGTTGTAGTGCCGAGGGGCGAATGTTTCTGGCACACGAACGAAACTGCTTGAAAGGTAAAATGAACTGCAACTTTGTATTATTCTGAAGTCGAAATTGAGTTATCTGTAGTTGAGTTCCAGTTTTGTATTTCAGGGTGAGAAATTATGTTTCCAGTGGTTTAGACAAAAAAATATTCTATCCTGATGGAGGTGTTCACTACCGAAAAAAACAAGCAAACAGTCGCTGTGAGAACTACGATGATGGAGTAGTCGAGTGGCCAAAAGACGGATGGACTAAAACAATGCCCCAGAATTTCAGCACAGCTTTATATTTTCATACCTGTCTGGTGGCAGAACAGCGAAAGAAAAAAGTAGAGGTGCATTCAAAAATAAACGTGAAGGTTATGCTTTATTCAAGGCCTCTCATGTACAGGATGTGAAGTTTAACAGTTTTGCTTTTACGAGGCAAGAGTGAGAGGTTCAATGACTCGAAACAAAATCTACAGGACACGAGTGCGACAGAATAAAAGAGGTGAAGTAATAACTGCTTGTTGTAAGCTGGTAGAAATGGTTACTGCAAGCATGTCGGTGCCTTATTATATACTATTCTTGACTTTAATGAAAGTGAACTAAAAGAAATTCCCCCAAACACAACCTGCACAGAGAAACCACAGCAATGGCACAAGCCCAGTCACCAAGTTCAAAATCAGCCATCACGAATTAGTGACATACTGATAATTAAACATGATTATGTTGGTGATAAAACAAAGAGCAAAACAGTTAAAAGACTCCAAAGGAAAAAGGACAAAAGTAGCATTCTCAGCTTGCCCTACGTATGCAGTGAAGGTCAGTAAAGAGCAGATTGAAACACTGTGCAAAGACTTGAGAAATGGGCCTGGTGCTCTGATAGTTGATCTCCTAGAAGGAAATAACTTTAAGCCTGTGAAAATAAAATTGAAGAGATCGAAGACAAGTCGCATGAACATAATATTAGGCATGACCATGATTATGATCATGAATTTTACCTTGTAAAATTCAGAAAAATAACAGTTAAGTAAGTATCACTGGTTGTGAGTCACAGTGCAATCTCTCAATGGAGACTCACAGCTAATGTGTGGGAGAAAATAAATGTGAGCCAATTGACTCTAATTTAGAGTTTACTTCAACAAATTTACCTCTAATAATTTCTCATTCTGTTGTTATCTCAAGCAACACTGGGCCAGATATAACTGATGAGAAGGAAATGGATGATCAAGTCAATTTGAATTTGGAACAGGACCCCATCATACCAACCCCTTCAAATAACTATCCTGATAATTATGATTTGTGCAACCCAGATTTTGAAAACACATGTAAAGATTATATCAAGGGCATTAATATAACAAGGAAGAAATTATAAATGTGGAAAAAGCCACAAGAGGGCAATCTGATAACTCGGAGTGGTTTAGGTACAGATGTGGGAGATTGACTACATCAAAATTTGGAGAGATCAAAAATTGCAGGAATAGCAAACCACCTGACAGACTTGTGAGAGATATCTTTAATTACAAAACAAGGACACAAAGACCTTACCCATGCAAAGCTGGGCTGGACATAGAGCCAATAATCATAACTAAATACATGGAAACAAGAAATGCTCATGGGGACAATAAGATTACTGTTGAACAGAAGGGACTGGTCATTGATATAGAGAATCCTGTTCTAGCTGCAAGTATTGATGGTGAGGTAACTGATCCAACCAATAAATTCCATCCTGTTGGTAGCATTGAAGTTAAATATAAACTATTTCCAATGACAATAAAAGAAAATATGGTCGAAAGCTTTTTGTCTTGAGAATACTGAAAATGGTTTAAAACTAAGAAAAAAAGATAAATATTTTGCCCAAATACAAGGGGGTATAGCAATTACAAAAAGGTCCTGGTGTGACTTTGTTGTGTATTCAACATTTAACGGAATGGAGTGCATGCATATAGAGAGAGTATTTTTTGACCCAATCTACTGGGAAGCACTCAAAAAGAAACTATTAGAGTTTTACAACTTTGCCATAGTTCCTGAATTGTTAACAGCTCGTGTCAAGAGGAATATCCCACTGTATCCTCACATCAACTCATTGTAAAATATAAAATAGACACAGAAAATAGGATAATTGGAGCAGTTTTTAGCTTGCACATTTTTTTTTCAAATTCATTTGAGTTAAAGGATTTAATGACAACAATTACTGTACTGCAGCAATTTGGCAGCTGTGTCTATAATTTTTATATTTTACATAAATAATCATATGAATTTTATAATTACTATTCAGCTCTGTGTGTTTTGGAAATTTTGTTACATTTCCAATGAATAGTGGTATGTCGTGCTAACCTAAACCATAATTGAAGGAAGATGTATTTCCATCCTTTATTTTATTATACTACCCTTTGGATTAATATTTCCACAATTTTACACATCATTCTTCACCCTTAGCTGTAACTCAGACCTCAAAACAGTGTCATCGATAACCATTGCTCATGGGTATGCCAGGGGAAGAGAAAGAGAAAATAGTTCATGAGTACTGTACCTTCTGCTCAGAAATTGACCTGATATAATAAAAAAGCCTTAATAATGCATCATAGGGAGCCTTCATAATCAATGTAGTTGGGATGGGTTATGGGGATTATACGTCTTGAAATATTTATGAATTTGAGTTATTTATGAATAGAATGTGTACTATGTATTGTTCCTGTTGCAAATTTTTTACTTTGCTTAGGCCAGACATTTTATGTTTTTGGGAGTGCCGACATGAATTTTCACAAAAAAAATATAAACAAAATTAACATGTGTTTTCTCTGATAAAGTTAAAAAGATGCAAAATTTAGAAACTGCAAATCTTTTGAAAGATTTTCTTTTCCAGTTGTTTTAAGTCAAGATTTGTGTGGAAAAAAGACTTTTTACATGAATATAATCTTTTTGATACTGTGATTTGTTATCTTTGATATCATAAACATCAAATACAATAATTGTTTACACAAGTATATGCCTATTATTTTAACAACTTTTTGTGACATTTTATTTTTATTCCAACCTCCAACATTAAATTCTTGAAAAGAAATCCCGTAAAATAAAAAATGTCTGGCCTTATTGAAGTGAAGCTCACCCTTGCTTTTATACTACTTTTGTGTTTAAAATAAACTGTATTTTTTTTTATTTCATGCCACAAGAATTTGTTTGGGGCATTTACCCCATGCAGCATGTTTTGTTCAAGTCCATTTACCTTGCACAGTTTATTTTTTTATTCACCCTTGGTTAACACTTTTTTAATAGTCTGCCCCCAACTGTGACTAGTTCAAAAAAGGTGAACTGTCTAATTTGCAAAAATGCAGCTTTGTGAATGGGCTCTTGTAATGTAAATATTTATAAAAGCCACTGCTGCTGGACAGGAAATAAAATTGTTGATATTAATTAAATTTGTATGAGGCAGTATTCTGTTTTTTGCCATACTTAAATAAACAGGAAAGTATGAATTTATATTGTATTGTTAATTAAGAATTGCATCTTTACCTATATAACCAAAAAATAAACATGTCCTTTTGACAACCATCAGTGACACAAAATGCTATATTATGTCAAGTAGTAATCTCTTAAAATTAACTTGGTCTGGCCTTACTATAAAGGTCCTCATACAACAAGAGGTCCCTTGAAATTTGTTAGGTAGCAACATACTTTCCAGATTTTTCTCAAGTCTTCAATCATGGAATTTGGGAAAATTTATCTCAAAATATTATAGTTCTTAACACGTTCTATTGCTCTCTCGACATGGATACGCACTGATGCTATTTCTCTAGTTTCATCCTCCTCATCTGGATTCAGGTTACCGTATACCTTCAGGAGTGTTTTGCATCAAAACGATACAGCACATCTGTTTTAAACCGTAGATACCTAAACCTATATATCAAATTAAAGCTTA
>JAODFW020935995.1:0-11049 GCA_027575235.2 Palythoa mutuki
ATCGCATCTTGGTATTTATTCAATTTTAAATAGTCTTAGAAAGGAGAAACATGTAGAATGCCGACGCACAAAACAACAAATTCAGGAAAACAATCTTTTAAGAGAGTTCTTAAATAATTCACTTCAAGTAATATTTTACTACTAATAAAGTACCTCGCCTCTGTTATTCCATTTACAACTCTCCACGCCCTCAAACAAACTCTAACTCCATCTGCTATCAAGGGTATTTGCGATTGTTTTTCTAAAAAATATGTAATTGAGTCACAGATAAATGAACGCGGCTCACTTGAGGTTTACTCCACACGCTTTTCCTGTTTTTAACATAAGTCTCAAGTCCAAGTGAAGCGATGCACCGAAGACTGCAGCAACCCCTTCCTTTTTCCCGTGTGATGGCACACAGATCCGTCTTCTACTTTTTTCTTTTTTCTATAACGGTAAACAGGGGTTTTCGTCATAATGCGTCTAATTGTTAGTGCATGTGTCTGCTAGTCGAGAAAGTCCTCTTTGAAGTGTATAAAAATACAAAAACCCGATGTTTTTGAGTTATAACGGCTGAAAGTGACTGCTTTTGAAAAAAAGCTGTGCCTATGGGGGGAATGAGAACTAATAATGATATAAAGTACAGTAGAGATTGCATGGTCGTCGCAAAAAACAAAAACTAAAATTTCTCGATCAAGATCAAATTCAAATTCAAATTCAAATGAAGGCGGCGTCCCTTCTAACGGGATTCAATATGAAATGGAGCATGAATCACCAGAGAATAGGAACTACAAGTCCTTCAACTTCGTTTGCTTTGATGCTGAAGCAGACAGATAGGAGCCTTAGTATCGAAGAAAACTGGAAAGCGAAATAATCCTTTGGAAAGCAATACACCCTGAGTTTATTCTGAGCGGATTTATATAAGTTTTAATTGAACAAGCAGCAAAAGTCTTTTCTAACCAAAATTTGTGACTTTAGTCATGATCGACTGGTAATATCGTCTTTAAGAATAAATGAATGTGAAAATATTTCGTACGCTTTTGTGAAATTAAAAATTGTTGTGGCCGGTTGTATCTGTAGCGTAATACGAGAACAATAATAATTATAATAACTAGTAGTAGTAGTAGTAGTAGTAGTACAAGGTATAGTATATAGTACACAGCTTTTGTGCGTTCCTGAGCTCACCTGATCAAGAAGAAACTCTGCCACAGCAACGTGATTATTTATAGCTGCTCGATGTAGTGGCGTCATTCCCTGATCATCTATGATTATATTTTTACAGATGTCGTGATCGCTGTTTGCCAACAGCTGAGCAATTTCCAATGAGCCCTGTGCACAGGCTAGGTGAAATGCTGTACTCTGATCAGAATCCTGTTAAACAAAACAAAACAGAATAGACATTTGTATATTGATTCATTACATTGTAGCATCAGATTAGTACATTCCTCCAGTTGGTCGATGTTTTTGCCGGACAATATAAAAGCCTGTTATGTGTTTAAGACGAAGCAGTGGAGTTTTGATTAGTTGGTCGTTGAAGCTAGCCGAAACCTTTTAAAGCCAACAGCTCATTGGGGTCGGTTCTTTTGTCCGTAGTGTTAGTAGTCAGGTCAGGGTTCAGTCTCATAATACAGCGGAGTGGATTGGAGCAAGTCGGATAAAATGTCTTGTTCAAGGACATAACGCAGTGGTCAGGTCAGGGTTCAGCTCATACTACAGCGAAGTGGACTGGAGCAAGTCGGGTAAAGTGTCTTGTTCAAGGCCACAACGCAGTGGTCAGGTCAGGGTTCAGTCTCATAATACAGCGGAGTGGATTGAAGCAAGTCGGGTAAAGTGTCTTGTTCAAGGACACA
This sequence comes from Palythoa mutuki, assembly GCA_027575235.2. Taxonomy (NCBI): domain Eukaryota; kingdom Metazoa; phylum Cnidaria; class Anthozoa; order Zoantharia; family Sphenopidae; genus Palythoa; species Palythoa mutuki. The sequence continues at coordinate 1,830 of JAODFW020935995.1, forward strand.
ACGCAGTGGTCAGGTCAGGGTTCAGTCTCTATATACAGTTGAGTGAACTGGAGCAGGTCGATCAAAGTGTCTTGTTTAAGGACACGACACAGCGGTCTGGTCGGGGTTCAATCTCATTATACAGTTGAGTGGACTGGATCAGATTGGGTAAAGAGTCTTGTTCAAGGGCACAATACAGTAGTCTGGCCAGGGTTCAGCCTCATTATACAGTTGAGTGGACTGAAGGAAGTCGATAAAGTGTCTTATTCACGGACACAACACAGTGATCAGGTCAGGGTTCGAACTCACGACCCAAGGGTTACACATGCAAACCGCTGGCCACTGTGTAGCCGATGTTTTGTCGAAAAAGACACAAATTGAGAGTATCTGTTTTAAGGTGGTGCAATAAACATTGGCCTAAAAGATATTTGCTCGAATGATCTAAGCGTAGTAACAACCAAGGTTGCAGGAAGCTTTAATTCGTGTTACGTGCATGCAGCGTAATGAAAATTCAAAAGTTTCTTACCACGGTCTTTATCGAGACAAGAAAAAAAGTTACTTACTTTAGCTTGCTTCACTCTTGCTCCGTTCTTTAAACAAAGTCCAACAATCTAAAAACAAAAAACTCAGCTCTGTTGCATCTTATAACTCCATAATAGATGTTTAAGGTGAATATGTGGCAAATTCTTGCCTAAGATTTGAAATAAAGGCTAAGATTGGGTGCTGCATTGTGATGGAAATCATAAAACGTCCACCACGTTGGGTTGGACATGTATTAAGAATTTCCCGTGGACGTATACTCCATACGTCACTGAGATGGACACCAGAACACCAGTAAACCGAAATCCATCAATCGAGGAGTTGAAAGTGATGGGATTATATTAAAAAACACACTTTTTGGAATACAAAAACCATCATTAGAAGCTCATGCTGATAATATTCTTGCCGTTATTCCCACTGCTTGTTGTGTACAGCAGTTTTAATACAAGAACTCTTGTAATAAAGCTCAACAGGACAGTTTGAAAAAAGTACGTTCCAGAGAATTCTGGTCAACGTGCCAGGAAAACTTTGAAAATAAAGACTACATCGCGAATCTACGCCTTAATAGCGAAACGTTTTTTCCGAAAGTTGAACGATTGACGCCTCATATTTACGAGCATAGCCGCCATTTTGAAACGTAAACTACAAGTATGCGTAGTGAATGTTGCATTGGACATAGTGGTCAACGGGCTTTTGTTGTCAACAAAAGATTATAGTTGTTGACAACTAAATGTATAGTCTATGGAGCCCCTAACAATTGCATTTATTCATTTATTGTAAAATAAACAGATTTATTGTGCGGAGGGCAAGGGACAAAGTCAAGACTTAAAAAATCAATGAACACCAATGAATAGAAAAGTGCGTACCGCCACGATGCCGCTATCCACAGCAAGGTGTAACAAAGTGCTTCCTTCGCTATCAACGTTGTACAGCAAGTTGTCCATGTTCAGGTGGGTTTCATTTGCTGAAGTCAACAAAGAAAATTCTTAAGTCAATATGAATTAAGAATAGTGTAATCCTTCGTTACCCAAAGTGTAAATCATCCTTTTTGTCTTTTTGAAAGATACTTTTTTTTTTCAAAGATACATAGTTTCATTACAAAATATCATTACAACAAGGGAAAAGCAATGCCTCATCATACTTCTTCTCCTTACCAACTTTGAAAAAATAATCAACGACACTCTGAGCTCCTTTGGAAACAGCTTGACCTAAAGGAGTCATGCCATCTTCCCCTCGGTAGTCTACTTGCGCTTCATACTGAACCTAAAAAACAGGAATTGTAATCATAACATCCGGCATAATTATAGCATTTAATTTGAAGCTAGAAGCTAAACTTAAATCCTTTTACGAGCCTAAGTGGCCCATTGGAGCCGGTGCCTTCCAACCACAAGGTCCCGGGTTCAAACCTCGGCTCAGCTGAGTATTGAACATTTGTGTGATCTTCTTTTTCGCCAAAGTTGACTCAGCTTTCCATCCTTTCGAAGTCGGTAAAATGAGTACCAGCTTGTGCTGGGGGCTAACCTGCGATGCATTAGTGTCCCGTCCAGGCGGAGTCAATGTCTTTCATCTACTTAACACTACAGAAACCGGAGATAAGCGCCGGCTCCAATGGGCTATTTAGGCTTGTAAAAGGATTTAGCTTAGTACGAGAATACCAAGACATCTCCGAGGTTTCTAAACCTACCTACCAATTATTCAATCACCAGAATCGCTCCTTCACAAGGAAAATCATCACTACTTCCTACTTTAGGATCACTACTTATCGCTCAGATTTCGCACATGTCTAAACAAGGAATTTAACTTTGTATTTAGTTTACATGCAAACTGGTAGTGCGTAAAGTCAGGTGCGACGTTTTGTAGAAGTTGATGCGCAAGGTGTGAACGATAGAAACAGAATCATTATTCGAACATTCTCGTCTCGTTGTTTTTTTCTTTCTAGCAACTCGTAGTTTGCTTTTTTTTATCTCTTACTTCCTCGATGTCATTAACCCTTTCAGCCCAGAGCAATTTATCAACATCTACCTTCTCCTTACATAACTCATAACAAAACAATATAACTAGTAATGAGAATTAAGAAATTGATCAAGTGGAATAAACTGTAGAAGTGAAAAGGCAAATTCTCCCAAACTGCTCATATAGAAAGTATGTAACTCAGTTGGGAGAATTTAACAACACGTCATTTGTCGTGCTTGGGGCTCAACGGGTTAACGATTAACGTTTATCTAAAATTATGGTCCATTTCTATGTCAAACCGGCCATGTATAGCATGTACAAAACTTGTAAACAGCAACCAAAACTTCTTGATTAAACAGGGCTGAAGGTTCAACCTCGCTCCTGTAAACTAAATCTATTTACGAGCTTACGTGGCCCACTAGAGCCGGTGCTTATCTCCAGTTTCTGTAATGTTTAAGCGATGAGAGTCATTGAATCCCCCTGTATGGGACACTAATCCATCGCAGGTTAGCCCCCAGCAGAAGCTGGTACTCATTTAACCAACCACGGAAGGATGGGCAGCTGAGTCAACTTTAGAGCAAAAGAATGTGCCACAAATGGTAAACACTCTTCTGAGCCGGTATACACTGCGTTTGTTATCCAAAATTGGACCTGACGATGACATAGAATCAAAAACGTTTGCGCATTTTTATATATCCATAGTTTTTATCATTTGTATATAAATTCAAAGTTCATAATATGCATTAAAAGTGGTATAAACAAGGAAGACAAAATACTTACCAACAATTTACAAATATTAACATTGTCCATCTGTGCTGCGATGTGAAGAGGTGTGTACGATATGTGTCCCTTCTCGTTAGCATTGCAACGACCATCTTTCAGTAGTGTCTGGTGGGAAATAATAAGAGATTATTAACGGAACTGATCTGTATGGACAAATATCAGACCGAAATCTTAACAGTACGGACCAAGCGCAGCGAGGTTTGTACGAAAAAGACCGACTTCTGATATTTTTACATACAGACTGAGCAAGCGAGGTTAATAATTGGTTTATTATATGATTTTTTACTTCCGGTAATTTATTCCATGCCTACGTCTACGGAAATCCTCGGAACTATCGGACAGTTTTCGGAAATCATCGAAAAGCTTCGTAAATGTTTAAAAAACTGTTTCTTATGTATTTTTGGAGTTTTGAAGATTTTCTAAAAGTCTTCGGAAATCTTCGGAAGTGTTCGGAAATCTTCGGAAGTGTTCGGAAATCTTCGGAAATTTCAGACAATTTGGGAGTACTTTAAAATCATTTTTTAAGTAATTTTGCGAGTTTTGAAAATTTGATGAAAAACAACATCTGGCAAACCGGTCCGAATAAGCGCGTATACGGCCCGTGGACCGAATACGCATTTTGACAGACCGCGTGTGAACCAGAATGCAAGAAATTGCAAGATCAAATAATAATAAAAGATAGTTTTAGTTATTATTACATCGACGGAGTTGGTGCAGTGTTAAGATCTCTTCGTTCCAACCACAAAGTCCCGGGTTCAAACCCCGGCTCAGCCGAGCGTTGAACATTTGCGTGACCTTCTTTTCAGCATAAGTTGACTCAGTTTTCCATACTCCCGAGGTCACTAAAATGAGTTCCAGCTTCCACTGGTGGATAACCTGCGATTGGTTAGTTTCCCGTCTGGAGGGAGTCAATAGGTCACTAGGGTTTTATTTTCTCCGCCTTCAGCTTTGTGAACAGAAAAAGAATAAACGTTCCTCCTTGAAAGTAAGCAAACACTGAGAACATTTTCTTATTCATGAACTTCGAAAAAAGGTCTTTTCACGTTCTGTTTCTAGCGACAAACGTGCAGGTGCTCAGTTCGATACATTCCTATGTGCAGTTATCGGCGTCGGCGTCGCTGTCCTCATTTTTTAGATCTCTAATAACTCTCATCCGCTTAACATTACAGAAACCAGAGTTAAGCACACTACATCGTATTGGTCACCAGCTAATGAGATCCTGTCCACAAGTATCCAGATATTATTAAAAACGTAGATTACTTTTCTTGGAAGTGTTCTTAGTCGGGCTATTGTGTTCGTGGTAATAAACATCTTTTACTTTTCTTACTTTGCTTCTTTACTTTGCTTCTTTCCACTTACTTTGCTTCTTTCCACTTCGAGGGTAAGTGGAAAGAAGCAAAGTAAAAGATACTTTTCTTGGGATAAGGCTACCATCCTCACGAAAACAGGCGTTATCGGGCACCCAAACTGGAGGATTTTGAAAACGAACGCGCCACTGTAGACTTATGAAAATAAAGGTTTTCGAAAACGAAAAGTAGATTCCACTTTCTTCCGTGGGTAGTTAGCACGCGGTAACTATAGAGAGTTGCTCAGTAGGTGAAGTCAAACAAACTTGAATCGCGTTTTCGCGTATGCGTGTGGAAGAGCGAAAACGATTCAAAATCGCTACTTTCGATAATATACGAACACGTACGAACCGGGTCTTGTTCATGCAAACATTATTGACATGGAAAATAGCTGATCTGGATTAACATAAAAGACAACAACAACAAACAACAGACAACAAGAAATTTATTTACATCAAATATTACAAGATACAGGATTAATATCTAGGAAAAAGAATTACAAATTGATAAATAAGGCCACCTGTAAATAACTATAGAGGATAAGAGACAGGTGACCATTAGCCAGGAAATAAAGACATGGGCAGCAAAATGGACTCACCTCAACGATTTCCTCGTTTCCAACACGGACAGCTGTATGTAAAGGCGTGTCTCCCCTCTCATCCGTCGCCTTTATGTCAGCCCCACACTTGAGTAACATCACAATAACAGACACTTGGTTACCAAGGATGGCGTTGTGTAAAGGTGTTTTGCCGAAGGAGTCACGCAAGTTCACATCTTCGACATTCGAGAAAAAATATAAACTTGGGTGAGATCTTTTGTCTGTTAAACTCGTTGAAATAGGCGACGTCATTGTTTATGTTCTGCTTCATTAGCATACAACTTTATTTGGAGAAAGAATCAAAATAAAAAGGAACTGAGTTTAAAACCCGCGAAATGCAACGAAAGTTAGTATAACGACCAAATCAGTTTCTATACAGGCAGTTTCAAAAAAAGATACCAGAATCGAAAAAAGCAGAACAGCTTGGTGGCATCACCTGAACAGTATAATATATGTTCGTCTCATTCTTTCAGAAGAAAATTATTTTAGAAAGCTTGTTTAACATTCGGTAATCCTCAGTCTGCACCTCAATTAGAAAGAGAGGTACGTATGCCAATGAAGCAAATATTGTAAACAAATATTCACCAATAATTTTCTAAAATCAATAATTTATTGAAGAAATTGTCTACCCCTAAAATTTCAAGATTAACTAAGGACAGACGGACCATATACAGGTTTTTGAGATAGCATGAAGGGGAAGTTGGGAATTTTCCAACAAAAAAATCTTGCATAGCTTTCAAGGGCCAACACAGATCTTGGAAAGCGGAAATTCAAGGAAATTATGAGCTACAAAAAACCGGCATAGCAACCAGTAAAGAAAAAAAGTCCTGGGCCCCAAAAACTACTAAATTCGCCCTCCGCCTCACCCCCAAATATCTTAATTGTCCATCCCTAATACTCACACCTCCCCCACATATCTAATGGTTCATCCCAAATACTTACACCTCCCCCAATTTTCTCATGGTCCATCCCTAATACTCACACCTTTATCCGAAACAGTTCTGAATCCAAAAGGGCAAATAATAATACTCCATCCCTTATACTCACAACTTTATATATTAAACAGTTCTTGTTCCAAAAAGGTAAATAATAATGGTCCATCCCTATTACTCACAATAAAAGACAGTAACAATATGTTTGTTTTATAATTCTAACAAAGTTTACCATAAACACCATTTATCTGTCTCGATTATTACTAATGCATGTCACACGTAGAACTAAGCAAACTAAAAAGCATCTTCACTTCAAAAACAAGCACAAATTGAAAGATTATCTATAACTGATAAAGAAAAACTTAGTTTGATTAAAGTACTTAGAAAAATATTTAGAACTAGCAATCACAAGTTGGCAATCGAAGTTGGAAGATACAGAAGTCCCAGTTCAGAAAAGATTATGTTTATTCTGTGATACTGACGAAAGAGAAACAGAAGATCACATGTTCATTACAGAGGCCTTTCACAATATCCAAGGAGACGCAAAAAACAAAAGACAGAGCGGCCATATTGGTGTTCTAAACAAAAGAAATCATCAAAATTCTTTTGTTAAAGCTACACCAACAAGGCCGCTATGACGTCAGGTGAAAACCCTCTATATAAGGAAATGCGTGAGAATCTGCTAACAAATCTTAATGGTAACAATTACTAGATAAAAAATCTAATGAAATTTCTGCAGAACTTGTAAGTTTCATATCTTTTATCTGTCAAATGCTCCCCAATTGCTTCCAAATTCGAGAGAGTATTATTAAAAGTATTGATAATAAATAAGGCAATAACTACTCCACATTTGTTTAAAATATCTATTTGAAAAACTGTTGTAGCCAAGATCAATAATAGTTACAGTTTTTTTCCTATTTTGTCTCGCCTTTGTTACGGTTATCAAGTTTTGGCAAAACCTGTATATCAAGTGGTCATCATGCGAATAAAGCAAATTTATCTATCACGTGAACATTTACAATTTCTTGTTGAAAATCTGCATGTAACTTACCTACTCCTTTGCTTAGAAGCTTCTTTACATCTAATTCATTTCCTGATAAAGCCGCTAAGTGAAGTTTCTGCATTTTGTTGCCCTTCGACGTGAGCTGCAAACGTGAAAAGCGAGTTAAACGAGGTGTAGAAGTGTGAGATGGAAACTGATTATTAGGCGCCATTCTAAAACACAAATGTCTTGAACCAAAAAAACATCTAAAAAGTAAAACTATCGAACAAGAAAGACAAATTTAGCAATTAGCCTTGTTCAAAACAACACCATAAAAAGAGAGAACACTTGTGCCTTCTGGCAAAGTCAATTTTCAGTTGTTTTTCTATTTCTCTTTGTCTTTACAAAAACTTATTTACAAAACTTTTTTGAAGAAATGTTCCTTAACGGAAACACAATCTGTAAAGTAATATAAAAGAAAGGCGATCAAGTTAAAAGTGCAATTTATACAAAAACGCTAGATGAAATCTGTACCTGAATAAGATCTAGGCCTGTTGAGTGCGCGCTTTGTAAGACCACTTAAGCCGAAAAAACCCCGTTTATCATCAGGACGCAAACGAATTTCTCTAAGCGGACTGATTGACTAAAAATGTTTTGTTGTTTTCAAAAGTAAAGACTAAATAAATGACTTTAAAAGTGACGAAAAGTTTTTGTGGTGAAACAATAAATATTTCGGTAGAATTGTGAATCTTGGGGCACCCGTTAATACACGTCAGCTGATTGTTGTCAGTGAAAAAGCAAAGTGGATTTCTGCGGAGGTTTAGTATGAAATATTATGTTAGAGTTTGTTTGAAAATAAACAGGATGAGAATAACTGTATTCGATTCTAATACATGCTTTTTTATATAAGAACAACTTTATAATAACAACGACGCTCAAATTTACCAAAATTTAAGAACAATTTTAGAACAAGCTCACGCTGAGGCTTGATAACAAGGAAAGTTTTTGTGGTAGAAAATTGACTAAAAATTAGCGATACAGCATTAAACATAAAAAGATTTACTGTAAAGACTGTTCAACAAACAATTAAGGTAGTCCGCCTCTAAATTCAGCCATACAATACATTTGTGGCGCAAGGCTTTTCATTTTCCAATACCTTGTTTTATATTGTTTTTTTTTTCTTCAATAAAAACTGCTCATAGATTTAAGAACAAATCGAGGCTAAAATCGCAAAAAATATTAAGAACAATGAGCCTCGGAAAAATTTACTGGTTCTTATAAAAACAAGCATGTATGTACTGTGTCTTAACTTAATTTAGTAGTTACAGTTCAAATTTGCTGCCAAACTGACTCGGTAGCCCATGATTTACTCGACCAAAGTATCAAACGTCAAACTAAATTTGGAAAGATTTTTGATGATAAACCGGGATATTATTTTAGTGGCCTAAACTATCAAGCTGAAAAGAAACGAAAGTATGGCTAAATGTGACTTTGCTTTGAGTTGTGACAGCCTAACCTCGGCGCACCCAGATTGTTGCAAAAATTTTGTTTCTAATATGTTGGGTTTTTTACATTTTGTCATAGCTTACAATTAATTTTTTTTTTGTTTCAGTTTGTTTGTTTTTTCACTCTGGAGAATTGTAATGTTTGGAGTTTGTGTGAAATTTAAGCGATAAAACAAATTCGAACTTCGAAAGTAATGCAAAAAAAGATAACTTTATAAACACCTGCCTTCCAGAACGCTTTTAATTAGGAATAAATAAATCTCAGCTTTTCTTTATAACACCTACACTATCCTGGATAAAAGTAATGCAAGATTAATTTATAGATAAGGTGTAAAATCATTACAAATGTAGAACAATAGAAATGTATTTGTCACTGGCTTCTCAACTCCTGTTCCAGCTATTTCCGACCTATCAAATTCATGCTTCGAATTGCAACTTTTATCTTTACCGTTCTGCTTAAATACATAGAGAATAATACATAGGTGCGCGGAGATATGGAATTTATTTTCGAGTGTTTTCAAATTGGTATCTCACGAGTGAGAGTAGCGAACGAGTGAGATGTTCAATTTGAACACAAGAAAATAAATTCCATATCTCCAAGC
>JAODFW020936085.1:0-11047 GCA_027575235.2 Palythoa mutuki
AAGTTGAAAAGACAAATTCTCCCAAATTGCTTATAAAGAAAGTATGGAGCTCAGTTGGGAGAATTTACCAAGACATCATTTGTCATGCTTGGGGCTGAAAGGGTTAAGATGACAGTAGATGTTTATATTGTGCTAGTTGGTTAGAACTTTGCTATTAGAATTTAATTAACTAACCATACATTTAGTGGTTGAGCATGATTCTTGATTAGTCTTTCTAATTCTCTTGCATTTAAAACTACTAAGCAATAGCTTCCCTTTTTCGGTAAAGAAGTGTTTATAGTATTTAAATTCCTTTGTATGTATGTCAACGTTGATTTTTGTCTCTGTAATTGTGAAAGGTGAGAAATCTCAAGTGGCTTGGATTCCGTGTTCCTTTGGCAATTGTCAACAAGGCCCACCAAGCTAACCAACTATATCCTTTTGCCATCTCACTCATTGAAAGTGTACGAACATACGAGAGAACTTGTGAGAAGGTACAGTACATCATAATACGATCTGTCTATCTATCATCTAAGCCCATAGAGGATAACACAAAATCCTATCATTTTTATTTTGTATAGCTTTGTATTCATGTGTTATTGTAATACAACAATTTTTTTTAACTTTTTCATTCTCCTGTAGTTTAAGCTATGGATAAAATACGTTCATCTGCTAACTTTATTCTTGACTTCATCAGGTAGAAGAAAAGAACTCCATTTCACCTCTTGTCGCTGGGCTTAGAAAAGAAGTTCAGGCTCTGATCACTGAGGTAAGGTGTCTTCGGAGACAACCATGTACAACTAACTTAATTTTAAGCTAGTGTGAAGTTGTGTTGAGTTTTATAAATCATGTCAAATAAGGAAGATACTACATAATTATGTTTGGAGAAGCAAAGTTTTATTTTCATCTTTAAGTGGTGAAAAGACCTCGAATACAAGTTGCTAAAGTGATGGAGGGGTGTTTTCAGTCCAGCAAAATGAAATTTGTTTCTCCAGACACTTAAGTAATTATCTATTTAAAATACTGTATAAAAATGTCAAATTATATTATATAAGAGTTATCGGTACAGTATCGTTTCATGTTACATGAATATCGAGAAATTTATTTTAATGAATCAGGATTTACATTAATATTCATGCAACACATTTTGAACAACCCAGAACAGTTGGGGGTACATATGATATGGGCAAACATACCAGTAATTGTGTTGTACATATCATTTATCCAGTGACATTGCCAATAAGGCATATTGAACAGAATATAGCAGACCCCTATTTATAATTAATGTTTGCGTGACTTTGGGAAGGCCTTTTAGATTTATTTTAAAGGATTTAGAATTTCTTGAATTATAGGATTATTAAATGCTTATTTTTTTCTTGAATGTTCTCGAGATTTATACCTGTAGCTGTACCCGATGTCTTTTTTAACCAGGGTATTGGCCTTGTTTGGGAATCCTACAAGTTAGATCCTTATGTTCAAAGACTGGCAGAAGCTGTTTTCAACTACCAGGAGAAGGTTTGTTCACGAATTACTTTAAAAGCTCTGACAGTAGTGAATAGACACTGGTATAAATGTTTTACACCTTTAATTGTAAAAGGCTTTTACAGATCCTTAATGAATTAAAAGAATTCGTAAGATTATGCTTTATGCATGAATTTAAGGCTTTAAGATGGTGTTAAATTAGACAAGTTTGTGCCAGAGGTATTAGATAAAAGGTTATATTTCTTAGCTTTATCAAACTTTCTCCAAAAATAGGTTTTAAATTTTCTGATTTTAAAGCTGCAGGATCCCTGTGGTGTTTCTGACATATTATTTTATGATAAAATATTGTATAGGTGGATGATCTCTTGAGCAGTGTTGAAAACATCGATATTGAAGTACGTTCACTGGAGACTTGTGCATACACCAACCAGATGTTCAGAGATGTGCTTGCGAAAGTTCAGAAGGCTGTAGATGAGTTGAACTTACATTCGTACTCCAACTTGTCTGCATGGGTTGCCACCCTGGACCTACAGGTACAGTGGAAACAAGATATAACTGTGTTTTCTATAATGTCGTCAATGATCTTTACACCAGTATTTTCAACAAATCGAATCTTCTTATTAAAACATATTACATCAGGTGGAGAAAAAGCTGTCCAGTCGTCTTCAATCTGGAATCCAGAGTTGGACTGAGTGTCTGAAAGGGAACAAACATTCACGCCATATGGATGACAGTATGGACACCTCGATGATGGCACACAAACCAGGTGGAGACCCAGACATTGTGGTAAGCTGTAATACTTTTAAGTATGAACTTTTTTAAAAAAGGTCACTGTCACGTTTATTAAAGTGGTGGACAGACCCAGTAATTTTATGGAATAATAAATTCTTTTGAACAGGAAGAACAGTTGTTGTGACAAGGTAAGAACTATCGCAACAGCTAGTAAAGAGTTGTAGATAAATGAAAAGTTTGGATAGAGTGTTTGTTTTGAAATAATCATACAGCTCATTCATTTTCAGGAAGATGCATTCAAATTATGTATCTTTGGAATAATTATGAAACGGAGAAAATGCTGGATAAAATCTAATGAAATTATCTTTTTCTTTAAAGTAAATTCAGAGTAGTTGCTGCTTAAGTAAACTAAACTGCCATGCTTGTCAGCGCTGAATAAAATATTCTGAACAATACTAAACTTGTTAAACAAGATTGAAACAAAATTCAATAGAATTGGGGTTTAATTTCTAAGTATCTAATTGTTTAATTGAATGAAGAGAATTAAAGGGTGGACATTGTTTTAGTCATGATTATTTTTTCGGGCCATGATTATTGCATAAAAGGAGATTTTTATTTCATCAGATTTCTCGTCATGAGATTCGCATTCAGAACCAAGTGCTGTTCATGCAGCCACCAACTGAGCGAGTCCGTGAGCATCTCCTGGATGAACTTCATCGATGGGTGGGCATCATTACTTGGTTACCCAGAATCCAAAGCTCCAGATACCAGGTACATTATCTGCATTATCCCAGTTGCCTTAACTTATTAAAGTCATTGACCTTATTCAGAGTAGCTCAACTAGCCTCGTTCATGAGTTACACTTTTACATTTTACCGAAAATGAGTCAGATTAAGAGAAAAGAATATTAAAATTATCGCCATTTATGTATAAGAACTCTTGGATTTGGTTTTATGGGGTATTTGTCCCATTACATTGCGAAATCAATATAGTTGCATTAATTATAGTTGGTTATTTTCAGTCATGCAAAAAGGCTTGTACATCTATGAAAGTTTTGGATATTATAATTAAGGTTATTTTTCTGAACGAAAGATGAGAGTATTCACTGAGATGAGATAGCATGATCCTCTTCTGTTATACAATATTTTTGAATTGGAGCCATTGCTGAACATCAATTTGTTTTATCACTGGACCAGGGACTTGTGGATCTGAAAGTTACTAATCCTAAGAATGCTTTAGTATCCATCCCTCAGCTTGTCCGAGTTGTTCCTTCACAACAGTTTTCATTGCAGCTTCCATGATATACCCGATTAGAAGCGACAAAGTTTTTTGAAAAAGGTGGTCTGTTGCCTGCAATTGTCTTCTGACGTTTAACAGCACACCATTCGTTCATGATGGAAAATTTTCTGCAAAGGTTATGAAAATTACTCCATATTATAATCAAGGATTTACTGAGGAAAAATGAAAGAAAAATACCTAAAACATGGTTGCCATGTTACGTTAACGAACTATCAATTCATGTACACTGCGTGTGTCTTGCTGAAAGCATTAATAAATGGGTGGAGAGGATGGCTGTGAGGGGAGGTTGGAGGCCATTATCAGGACTAATTTGTGAAATTGTTAATTCAGTTGGTCAGGGTAATTTTACATTTGTCAGGGAAAAGTCAGGGAATTTCAAACACCTATGGCTGAGGCAACCATGTAAAATATAACTTTATTTGCTTCTGGAATCAATCAACGAGTTTCTAGTAAGTGAAAGGAAAGAGACATCAACAGATATGCCCTGAAAAGCTACAAGAACTCGCCAGTATTCAGTCAGAAAGAAAATGAGAGCAATTAGTGAGCAAATGGAACCAGTGAGGTTTTCTTTCGAAAATCACAATTTTAAAACTCTATATTTTAATCAAATAGTGTGTTTTATAAGTATAACAGTAATAATTATAGATCATTGAATGGATTCTAAGTTGACTGTTTTCTTGTTCCATATTAGGTTGGACTTGAACGTGATGAGTATGAAACTGACACGACATACCGCAGTCTGCTGGGTAAACTACCAGAAGGGCCTGTTATACTTGAGGGGGCCTATGAGGCCATAGAAGAGAAGGTTAAACTGGTACAGGAATATGTGAAGGTGTGGCTTCAGTACCAGTCCCTCTGGGACATGGATATCAGCATGGTGTATGGCCGACTAGGGGAAGATCTGGAGAAGTGGATGAAACTGCTGAATGATATCAAGTAAGTAAGACACTACGGTTCCCCTAAAGGTTTTATATTTAATCAATTTTTGTGCTCTTTTACAGTACCGAGAGAATCAAATTTAACAAATATTGTTTGTCCCCATAATTTTTGTTTGTTAACCGAGTAACCTACTGCAGTTTGAGATTTTAGAACTTGTGCATTAAACATAATCACTTGATGTTAGTTATACAGGTTTATAATGACTACCTGCATAATTTTTAACCGCAATTTTTGGAAGTATAATTATGTGTAAACATTGTAAATCAAAAGAGATTTGAAGTGAATAGTTACCCATTGCCCCATTTTTGAGAATCATTAGCAACAAAATTTATGATGTACATATATACCTATCCATAATTTGCAACTACTGTATATGTTATTTGAAGGTAGAGTTTACTGACATGATTGTGTTGTTGTAGATGTCATAGAAAGTTTCACTTAAAATTGCAAAAGACAATTATGTCATGATTGATTCAAAATGTGAGCCAGTAGTTGCAAATCACCAAGGTTTCAAGCAGGTTGTACATAATTATTCAGACAATTTACACATTGATTTACAAACACAGACAATGAGGAGAGTTCGAAAACAAAGTACAGAAACAATTGTTTGAAACTGATTAATGTAGTTAAAGAATTTCCTTACAGAAGAATTTACATGTATACCCATTGGTATCTCTCACGTTCTGCGATTGTAGTTCAGACTAATTTGCTTATTATTACGTCACTATGACGTCACACAAAGATTTCATGACAGAATGAAACAATGATTGTGTAAATAGTACCACACCCTACCCTTAATGAACTAACAAATGCCGTATTCAATTTGAAAAGGAAAGCAAGAGTGACCTTTGATACATCTGAGTCCAAGAAGGTGTTTGGTCCAGTAGTCATCGATTACAATCAAGTAAGAATAATTTAATGCAATCCATATCAACATGATTGAAGATTATTATTACTGTGTTTGTCTTTCCTTTTACCAACTTGTCGATTTCTGTGACATTTAGGTACAGTCCAAAGTCAACATGAAATACGATACCTGGCACAAGGAGATTGTCAGCAAGTTTGCATCACATCTGGGTGACAGCATGGTAGATTTCTATACTGCTGTCTCAAAGGTTAGTACTATATAGACCGAGGTGTCTATGTTTTTTGGGCATTTATATATTTTCTCATAGTGCCGTTTCTATAGTTTCTCAATAAACAAGGGCTCATATTGAAGTTTTTGGGGTGGATGGAAGGATTGATATCCAAAGAAGTAGATACTTTCCACAGAAGAACCATCGAGTCAAGACAATTGAGGATTCCCCAGGGTTTTAAAACAAGGTGTTGCATGTTGCAAGCGATCCTTACTAGCCTTATTTCTGACAACGTGTTTGAATTTTGAGTCGATAAGTTTTTGGTTGTTGTCTTTGTATAAAAAATTCGAAGAAAAACCTTTTCCCAGTGATAATGGGTGCCTGAACTCTGTGTTATGCAACGCTTAAAATGATTGGATATTGGTTGCCCCACATCGTCAGTCAATTTTCAGAATAAAAGTGGTTCCTTCTTTACTTGTGGGACCAGCTGACAAAGATGGTGAAATCAGCTGTTTGTACTCGAGATAGTTTATGAATTGGTCATCACAACACACTCAATTCCTTCTTGTCATATTTCATTTCAAACTTTGGTAACAAGAGTTTTTGTGAGTACTTGCATGTCTGAAACCATATTGCAACTCCGTCTTACATTCCAAATTTTCGGTCCATCTGCTGAACCATTGCCAGGGAATTTCTAAAGACCAAATGATCCGTCACAACTTCATTCAAGAACTCCTTCTTGAGTAGTACATACATAATAATTGTTCGTCACACAGCAAAAATTATTAACTTTGATCCAGGTGTTTCACACGTGGGAGCCAAATTTAATAATTTCCCGACCTTTCGACTTGAAATCTTTTTAAAACCCCTGATTTCAGTCTAGTGAGTTTTTGTGCAATAATTACAGCTAAACTACTGAAGTAGTATAGGTTCTTGTTGATAGCATTATTTTTGTATTGTTCAGGCTCGTCAGGATATGGAGCAGCATTCAATTGAAGGAGCATCCACATCTGAAGCTGTTGGCTTCATAACTGTAGTGCA
The DNA here is from genome assembly GCA_027575235.2 of Palythoa mutuki. Classification (NCBI taxonomy): domain Eukaryota; kingdom Metazoa; phylum Cnidaria; class Anthozoa; order Zoantharia; family Sphenopidae; genus Palythoa; species Palythoa mutuki. The sequence continues at coordinate 6,549 of JAODFW020936085.1, forward strand.
GTCATTGAAGAGGAAGTTGAAGAACTGGGATAAGAATGTTGAGGTACGCGAGACTTCACTGCGCTGCTTGTCAACAGTGACTGCTGTTAAGGATTTATTTTGAAAAAGTGTTTTCAGATGGTTAAACAGTAATAGTTTACATCAAAAGGCTTTTATCTGAAATGACAATGACTGAATACAGAAGGGATATTATTGGTTATGTAGAATTAAAGGCCTTGAAAACAGAGGGAAGTAATTTACAAATACATATGCAAAAGAGAGCCACCTTTCTTAAAGAAATAAACAGTAATTTCAAATATTTAAAATTTCTAAGTTTTGTAAATGAAGACCAGTACTGTTTGTATCATATGGATAACTATGTTGTTGGTAAAATCTCTATCTTCCAGCCACAAGGCCACGGGTTCAAACTCCGAGTCAGTTTTGAACTTTATTTGACCTTCTTTAACATCAAAGTTGACTCAGTTTTCCATCCAGGCCCTACTAATCCTTCTTGCTCAGTGAAAATATTAAAAAGCTAATCTAAAACTTTTAGTTTTCAGTTTAACGCTGCCATCTTTTTAATAAAGTATGTTCATTTACTGTCCAACAGGTTTATCAGGAAGGCCAACGTATCCTTGAGAGGCAACGGTTCACATTCCCTTCATCCTGGCTGTACATTGACAATGTTGAAGGAGAGTGGGGTGCATTCAATGATATCCTGAAGAGGAAGGATTCCAGCATTCAAGCTCAGGTACTTGATGAGTCCTCCAGTTTTCAGTTTAATAATGATGGTGGTGGTGGTGATGATGGTGATGGTGATGGTGATGGTGATGATGGTGATGATTATGATGATGATGATGATTGTGATGGTGATGGTGATGGTGGTGATGGTGATGGTGGTGGTGGTGATGGTGATGGTGATGATGATTGTGATGGTGATGGTGGTGATGATGGTGATGATGATTGTGATGGTGATGGTGGTGGTGGTGATTATGATGATGATGATGATGATGGTGATGATGGTGATGATGATGGTGATGATGATGATGATGATGATGGTGATGATGATGGTGATGGTGGTGGTGATGATGGTGATGGTGATGATGGTGATGGTGATGGTGGTGATGGTGATGGTGGTGATGATGATGGTGATGGTGATGATGATAGTGATACTGTCAGTGATAATGATACTTCAAAGATGAGTTTTGATCTATTTGGGAATGCAGCAACAAACATGTGGCCATCCGTGCACATTCCAACATGCAGTTATTATGTTAAATAATTAAGAGGGAATTCATTAAGATTTATCAAGTTATTCTTGCATTTTGAATGGTTCTTGTCTATGATCTGTTAGAGGACAGACGCACCGTTGACGTCACCATTACAAAGTTTTTAATTTTTTATTATATAAAACAAAATGAATAGATTCCATTTTTGGTGTGTCTGTTTAGTAATAAATCACAGAGAATGTCAAATTGTGGTAAGAACATCAGTGACACACTGGGCTATCACCTTGAGTGCTACTTTTTTGTTTTTACCACATTTTGACGTCATACGAGGATTACGACTACAAATACGATTAAGAAAACAATTACGACTATGATTACGACTACAATTACGACTACTACGATGATTTCGACTAAAAATAGAATTACGATAACGACTACTACGACGATTACGACTGTTAGCAGAAACGCTCTGGTGAAATGAGCTGTAGGGCTGATAATGCATTAGCAGCCCGCTGTCAGTCTTTTGCGGCCCTCTGAGCGTGTGTTTTAAAGAGGGCGATTATCTATTTGGCCGTGTATATTGATGATAATATTTACTGATGTTGAAGCCATCCATGTTTTATCAGTGTATTTAACTGTCTCCATCAGGTGGCAACGTTGCAGATGAAGATCATCTCAGAAGATCAGACCGTGGAGACACGCACCAATGAAGTGTTGTTTGAGTGGGAAAAGGGCAAACCTGTTCAGGGCAACGTCAGACCAGATGTTGCACTCAGTAATCTGGCTGTTTACGAGGGCAAATTCTCAAGGCTTAAGGAAGACAGGGACAATGTGGCCAAAGCGAAGGAAGCTTTGGAGCTGGTGGAACCTGGTTAGTTAATAGCTGGATTAGTTATTGTACAGGATTCAATAATTTTCTGCGTAATTATGCTAGAATTTTATTAACTTAAGTATTTTTTTCCCACTTTGATTCAGTTGAAGAAAAGCAGATTGGTCTTCTTGCAATAAGTTTTGATTTTATTTTTATTCATAATATGTGTAATCAAACGGTGAAAAGTGCACTTTAGAAAAAATCAGCTCAAGTCTGTTTTTCAATGGTCTTTGAAAAAGAGAGGCGAGTGCTGATCATTTTTTCCAAAATTCCATTTTTCTCCATATGATCATAGAGGAAATATAGAATACATTCTCCATTGTATCAGTAAATAACGTGTGCTCTGAAAGTCGTGTGCTCTTTATTGGATTTGATGATCTCATGAAATAGAAAATCATAATTTCAATCTACACCGCCATTTTTCAAAAGTGTAAAACCAAAGACAAAAAATGTTGTGAAGTTTTAGGCAAAATATTCCATCAACTCACGAAATATACGCAATGAAGGAAGTTCACTTGGAAAATAAGGACAAAGGAAGCTTTGAGGAAGCCAAAAGTAAAAATGCTTTAATAATTTAAATGTTTAGCTCGTCTGCTGCTGCAGATTCATTCACTGAAGGAATTGAGGTTTGTACTTCCAGATTGTTGAGTTTCGTATTTTCTCCTTGCACTGCAGGTACTGTCGCACCAAGTGAGGAGCGTGTTCTTGTAGCCCTTGAAGAGCTGCAGGATCTGAAAGGAGTTTGGAGTGAACTTGCCAAGATATGGGAGAAGGTTGATGAACTGAAAGAAAGGCCATGGTTGTCTGTGCAACCGAGAAAGGTACATGCTTCCTCATCGTAAAATGTCAGTCAAAACGTTTTTTCAAAAACGCCAGTTGTCAGCTCATTGACAATGTGTATGTACTTTTCATTCAGAAGACAGACAGGTTGTGATACAAAAGTTTAAACAGTTATTTGCTTAGAAAAAGAAGCTGGAAAAAACTACTGCTTGTCGGTCACCAACCATAAGGAACAACCCAGCAAATAAAGCGCCAGAGCTGTTTTGGGGGCTGCTGTTAAAAGAATCGAAAATATAATTATCGCAACATTGACTTTTAAAAAGTTAGCCGTTAATGTCAATCCAACATTTCTCAAAGCACAGTTTGTCAGAAGACCAGTGATTTTCACTAGTTTTAGTGTTTGGCAAATGAAACTCTACTTGAATGGGATTCTAATCCATTGATAGGTGGCTGGAACAATTAGGGTAAAGTGCCATGCGAAAAGGCAAAACACAGTGACTTGTCAAGGATTTGAACCTTAGGGTTAATGTATGAGTCAGACACGTTTACTCGGACGTTACCGAGCCAGTGCTAAACTAAAATTGATTCTAACTCGTAGTAATATGTGATAAGTAAATTAACATCACTGTAAGAAGGTAGAAAAGCTGACGTTTCGGATGTTAGCACTTCTTCAGAGAATCTGAAACACCTGGAAGAATAAAGGGTTTATAAAGGTGGTGAATGAATACGGATGTGCAATTTCATAAACAACTCATTAACTACCGATATAAACGCTTTATTCTCCTAGCTTTTGCAGATATTCTGACGAAGGGCTAACGCTCGAAACATCAGCTTTTCTACATTTTTATGGCTATGATAATTTATTTATCACATATTTTCACGAGTTTGTATCTATTCGCCGACACATTGAATAGTTTTTCAAAAAACTGGTTACCTAAAGTTTATTCTTCTGTTCGCAGTTGCGACAGTCACTGGATGGATTGCTGAATGATATGAAGAACCTTCCCTCTCGGCTGAGACAGTATGCATCCTTTGAATTTGTGCAGAAGACTATCAAGACTTACTTGAAGGTAATGTTGGTGACTAAGCAATGTTAAGGAGAAGTTCGTCATTATTCCACGTCACTTATTTCTACCTCACCGTTGCATAAAAAATAATACAAGTCTATTCTGAACAAATTTATTTGTTGAATATTTTTATTTTAAATACGCAGCCTTTCATTTTGATCGTGATAATTTGATCTAATATTTCAATCAGTAAATTCTCTTTTTAGTTTTTATATTGAAATATTAAGTTCAGGATAAATGATTGAAGTTTAGATCTCTGAAAATTTCATAGATGCTTTTGAACACTTTAATTAAGACATGGTTTTTGATTTTTAAAGTTTTAAAAAGTACAGATAACTGAAGTATCGAACAATGTCACTCAGAATTGGCTGCGTTTTAATGCAAAAAATTGCATATTTTACGGAAAAAATTGATAGTTATTACAGTGAACTTTAGGCGAGAATTAAACCTAGAATCTTTAAGCAGAACGAGAAGTCTTTTTGCGCAATGCAGTACCTTAGGGAAGCCTCACATATCGATTTTGCCCACAAGAAACGTCAATTTTACGTTTCTCTCGAGACCCCACCCCCACCC
>JAODFW020936184.1:0-11046 GCA_027575235.2 Palythoa mutuki
CCCCCCTCCGAAAATAATATTTGGTGTGGTATTAAAATTTAAACATAAGGCTGCACTGTGGGATTCTGTAATAACATTGTGTAAAGTGCATGTAATAGTTTATGATCACTGTAAGCACTTTGAAAAACACAAAATCAGTATAAAACCGATTGTGAGCAGATTAACAATTCCTTGGAACTCGCTAGCTTTTTTAAAGCATAAATTTTTGTCCATGTACAAGCCCCTCAAATATAAGCCCCTCCAGAAAAATACAGCAAAAAAAGCTCTGGCCAAAAAAAGTCTCAGATATATTTTCGGAATTTTAAGGTAATTATATTTACTAGCAGTCGTTTCTGGTTGGCTTTTACTAACCACATGTGTTTCGCTCTAAAGATCTGAGTAACTTTACAGTTACACGTCACAATCAATTGTCGTGGTGTGTGGAGAACCAAAGAGTCTGGATCGCCCTAAGAGGTGCTGGGTTCCAAGCACACGCGTCCCCTTCGGAAGAGGAGGACAAGGAACAAGTAATTCAGAATGGTTTGGATGATGGTCACTATTCCTCCATATTTCCATGTGTGGCGCAGGCGCTTCAGTGGATTGTCAATGGGCGGGATTCTCTTATTGAGTCTTTACCAAATAAGGAATTTCCTATACCGGATGTTGTTGCCAAGGCAACACGTTTACAGATACTTGTAACTGGGAGTTTGCATTTGATTGGGAGTGCTATGAAAGTTCTTGGATCAGATATTGTTGGCGAAGTCTAAGAATAGTTTGTAAGAACGCCGCCAACACGTATCGTGCTCTTTTAAAGGCCGTGTTACACGAGTCAACTTGCAAGATTTTCGCGCAACACCGTGTCGTGGAAAATTGTTCTCCGTGTAACAGGTCAACGAGGACGATTTTCTGCGCAACACTGTGTCGTGGAAAATTGTTCTCCGTGTAACAGGTCACCGGGGACGATTTTCTGCGCAACATCGTGTCGTGGAAAATTGTTCTCCGTGTAACAGGTCACCGGGGACGATTTTCTGCACAACACTGCCACAATTCTCGCAACATGTTGCGAGAATTTGAATTGGTTTCAAAATCTCGCAACACAATACGCAACATTGTTGCGCGGAAATCGTTGTTGCAAGTTGACTCGTGTAACACGGTCTTAACGTTTTCGCCCACCTTATCAAAATGCAATGTCGGTAAATTGTTCGAAAAGGCGAATCTTTGCTTACGTCATTTACTTTCTGCTTCATTAGCTACGACTTGAGGTGTTGACAGAACCAAAATAAAAAATACATAAATTTAGAACTTGAGAAAACAAAGATTGTGGCGACCAATTGGTTGCATTTGCGACTAGAATTTTACGATGTGCCTAAAAAAATGAGCTTAGACGCACAGTTGCGTCTAGAAATGATTGATGACGTGTGAGTGGAAATCACAACCTCTAGCCCTCTGTTTTCGTAAGAGACAAATCACTGTCTGACTTTGTTGCTCGCAATAAGTTGTGAAGCTTCTGTGCCCTTTTTCCAAGCTGTTACTTACAAAAACTCAAAAACTCTCGAATAAAAATTGGTATATGCCCCGAGCGGGAATCAAACCCACGTCTCCCTGTATTCTAGTCAGGAGTGTTAACCACTACACCGTCAGGGACCACCACGCTGACAACGTAGCGGTTTCACGATTAGTTGAGTTGGTTAACGCGTGAGGATTCGCGGGGCCCAATTTTTCTAAAATGCAAGTGCGGCCTAATACTACTGGAGTGTGTTTCACCTTCGACATAAGGCTCAGATCAACTAAATAATACCAAATTGTTTATTCTTTATTTCATACTACTGAACAACATACATCGATATATGTGCGCCTGTAGGCCTGTATGGTCGAAAATCTCATCTATTGTAAGCTTGTATGTATATGCACCTAAATTTGAGTGTTCTGCAAGTACAAACTGTGTCTAAGTGTGTTGTATCTAAGATTTTCAGCTGTGCGCCTAAAATTTATGTTATGCGCCTAAAAATTAAAAATGAGTCGGACAAGTGCGCCTAGAAGATAATGACAAACTTTGAGCCCAGAGTTAGCGAAAGAGTTTCGGTTCTCTAATCGCAGATTCAAAGAAGATATTGGTGCCAAAAAAAACACTGTTGCAAAAATGTTAATGAGGTTTTACATTGTTTGTAAAACTTCTAGTGTTTAAAAACTTATCAGAAGAACAGTATTTAAGATTACCGTATACCTTCAGGGATGTTTTGGGTCAAAACGATGCAGTACGTCTTTTTTAAACCGTAGATACTCAAACCCACATATCAAATTAAAGCTTATAGAGCTGGCTTTTGAACTATACTAAAAATTTTAAATTAAAATGATATTTTAGATTTTTTTGAGTTCTCTCAAAACAAGCGACAAAATCGTATTTCGAGAGTTCCAACTCAAAGAGAATTTGTTTGTTTCCCCTAAAATTTCTGCGTTTCAGTTTTGTTTTTCGAAAAACTTTTTGTTTTAGAGCAATTTTTGTACGGTGTCTTTTTTAAAACACTAATTCGAAAAAGCGCCATTATAACTTTTCTCAGCAATTAAATATGAAAAAACGCAGACACATTTTTTTTGCACTTTTGGTCTGAAACCTGGCGGATTGATTAAATCATTAAATATCAACAATCCTGCTTGGTGTTGTTTAGTAGCAAAGAACATGGGAACTAAGAACCCATCTACACAAAAAACTAAAGAAATATATGGGATATCGAGTTTCTTTTTTAAGTTATGCTAACAAGGTGTGTTGATTACAGGTGTGCAAACACCACGGACGCTAGTAAAGATGTCTTTTTGTACCAGGTACATTTCTGGGGTGATGGCGCACCTCTAGCGACTGAAAGAAGGAAATTTTGGTTAAGCTTCGTGAGCGGAAAGTAATAGAGACAAATGGACGCCATCACGTTCGTCAATCATCTGATGAAATGATTAACTTCACAAAAGCGTGCGAAATATTTTCATATTCATTTATTTTTAACAACGGAGATATGAATGGTTGATCAAAGTTAAGGTCACAACGTTTGGTTCGAAAAAGTTTTGCTGCTTGTTCAATCAAAAATTATATAAGTCCGCTTAGAAAACAACAACATCAACAACAACAATAACATCTTTTATTAGCTACCTGTTTAAAGTTAATTTACAAGAGACTTAAGTAGAAAAAAATAAGTAAAGTTGTGATTGGGCACCAGCCACTTAAGAAATAGCATTGCTTATCGGGCTTAAGAGGCTAGGTCAAGTGGGAAATTTTATGGATAATAATACAGGATACATCACTATAATAAAAACAAGCATAAGAGAACAAAAACACGCATACATTCACACACAAAAGCAAGTTAAGGTCAAAAAGGGGAACCATTTAAATGAGAGAGTATCATAAGTTTGCATAAAGTGCAAATATAGAAAAAATCAATCAGCTTTTGTGATGATCAAAAAGAGAGGTGAAAATTAAGGTCTTGAAACAAGAACAAGATTTGGTTTTATAGTCATCTTGCTTATCATTCCAAGTTTTTATACCCAGGAAGCGAATATTGAATTTGCCATAATTTGTGCGTATCTTTGGCAGGTAGTAAGTTTTCTTGGTAGCAATTAAGTCTGGTATGATATTGATGTATCATGTTAATATTTGTGAATAAACTCAGGGTGTATTATTTTTCAAAGGATTCTCTTTCTTTCCTGTTTTCTTGGATACCAAGGCTCTTATTAAATACAGCAACAGCTTTACGCCTTCAAAACGACCATTGCATGTTATCTATTATTATTACGGCACGTTAATATATAACTTTAGTTTTTGAAATAATTTACGTATTTTTGTCAACTTTTTTATTGACCTTGCATGAGTCAGATTTTGCTTTAAACTTTTAGTTTTCGAGTTGTAAGGACAGTTGAATGAACCAATCACAATCCGGGCTTCAGGATTTCTGACCAATCAGCAACAAGTAGTGATAACAGACAGAAATGGACTCCACACATTGCCATTTATCATTTACATTACATTTAGAAATCTTTCAGTTTAGTTTTCAGAAATTGTAATTATAATAAATTGTTAATAGGACTTCGTGTTTCGTCCAATTCCGTCTATTATTATTATCATCACTTGTGATTATACAAATTGGATTCGCGCTTCACGTTCATCCAATTTTGCTGATCACGCCGGCATAACGATAACAGACCGAACTGGACTGCACTCATTGCTATTACCATTACTTAACTTTAACATAGTTTGGAAGTCACTAGTTCAATTTTTTTAACAAACTTTAATTTTTCAGTTTTAATAGTAACTTTTGAATTAAGATACATTGGCTTATTTGCAGTTGAATTCTAGCGGCTATCCTTTTTTTTTAATTTCAAAACTCCATTTTTGTTGAACTGGTTTATCGATTTTATTTTCAGGCCATTAAACTTTGCCATTTCTCGGAGATTTTGAATTGTGCTGATAACTGTTTGATGATTTGGTATAGTACCCTTTATTTTAGAATTATATATATGATATCTGGCAATGAGAAATACATGATGTGTTAACAAATTGCAATGGTCGTTGCATGTGATTATTCCAAGGCAGATTTTCCAGTTCAAATTTGCTTCGAAACTGACTTAATACCGGACCAAAATATCAAACGTATAAAAACTCCCTCACTGAAGAACTTTAGGATGACTTTGATGAAAATCCGGGATATTTTTACAAGTGGCTTAAACATGTCTTGGAATTATCAAAAGAATATTTAAGAAACTCGTTACTGTACATAAGAGCTGTACAATAAAGTATAATAAAGATTAATTTGTCGGTAATTTATGTTTGTATATCTTTCAGCTGCTATTCTTTGAGTTAGTAAGAATTAATAAAATCTGAGAATCTCGACAAAGTTTGTTAGTTTCAAGTTTACTTGGGCAGTTTTCTTCGTTAACAGGTTCATTATATCTATGTTTTTGCGCTTTTGCGTTCAGAAAGCGTTTACATTGTATATTCTCCATAACAGTACAGGGTGCGTAAGAGTAGACGCGAACCAGTTTCTTGGAGACGGACTTGTAATGGTTGATTTGTTAGATGTATGTATAAATATTAGAAATATTTGAATACAACCATGTCAGTTACATCTGTAAATGACTTTAATAATGAAAATTAAACCCGGTGAAGCTTTATGCAAACTGGCAAGGACAAGTGAACAGCAATTATGATGAGCTGAATAAATAGGCAATCGATAATCCCGAGGTTATGCCCAGTATAAACACATGTGCTTTATTCTTTTGTAAACTGAGTTGTTTATGCAACCTTTTAGGGATGAAGAACTTGCATTATATACTTTCATTTCAATAACGCAAAAAATGAGCCACACTGAAGTTACCAAGCGGCATCCGTTGCGCTAGTCATTAAAACAGCTGAAGGCAAGTCCAATTCAAATAACGAAAAAAAGGTCACAAACGTGACGCTGAAAATTAACGTCATATTTCAATAGGGGCCGTATTAACTATGCTAGAACGGATAGCGAGAAGGATAGTGAAAGGAGCACCTTAGAGGAATCGCTTGACGATCTGAACGATGAAAATAGTTCAAGATCTGTTGCCGGTTCACGATGATCTGGTTGACTCTTTTCCCAAGAAAGTTCCACACTTGTGACGTCACAGGATGTGACACACCGGCCGTTTTACTTTCGCCTCCCGACTGCGAACTTTCAACGGCACATTGCAGTTAGTTTAAAACTTTTTTCATCGCTTTTTTATTTTATGATTCATGAGTATCTACAGTTTACTTCCCTAACAGAAAAAATTAGAAAAATAAATACACAGAACTTGCCCTTTGATGTACGAAACTGATCTGGGTTCTTACCGTCCTGTAAGATTCGTACATTTTCGTACTTCAAAGTCACAACTTTGAGTCGGGGATTTTTTGAGGAATGAAGGGGGGAAATATTAAGGGATTATTATACGAGCGCGAGTTCTGTATGGAAAAATATCAGACCGACTTCTTGACAGTACGGAGCAAGCGCAGCGAGGTTCGTACAAAAAAAACGAGGTCTGATATTTTTACATACAGGCTGAGCAAGCGGGGTTAATAATTCGTTTATTATATGACTTTTTTTTACTTCCGGCAATTTGTCCCCGTGCTCACGTATACGGAAATCGTCGGAACTATCCGACAGTCGTCGAAAAGCTTCAGAAATATTAAAAACTGTTTCTTATGCATTTTTGAAGACTTTCTAAAAATCTTTGGAAGTGTTCGGAAAATTTCGGAAGTACTTTTAAATCGTTTTTTTGAGTAATTTTGCGAGTTTTGAAAATTTTCTGAAAATCCGGGAAACCGGTCCGAATACGCGCTCATACGGCCCCGTAGGGCGAATACGCATTTTGACAGACCGCGCGTGAGCCAATCAGAATGCAGGAAATTGCAAGGTCATATAATAAGGTGATTTATTTGAAGATTTAAAAACACAAACGTCGGTCAAACAGGTTTTTACACTGGTAATATCGCATACAAGCGATACTTTCCGGTCCTCTTTTACGTACGGCCCCTTCGAATGTGGCGGAAGACAAGACCCAGTTCTTTGACAGCTGTAAACGTTCGATAAATTGCAAAACTAAATTTTCACACGAGGGGAGCTGACTCGGTGTCTGATTTTTTCATGTGAAACAGGGCCACTCTTTACTCTACCCGTACCCACCGAGATAATCCTATTACCAAGATGTCTCGGGTGCATGTGAACAGTCTCGATGTGCCTCAAGGAATTTCCAACCTCCTCCCGTCCCCTCCCCCATAGAAAGTATAGGTAACATCTAATGCAAAACTGAATATGCTCCGTAAAGCTAGTGAATCACAGCCTCTTGACTTTTCGATAATGTTTTCACTCTTTTAATGTAGCTAACCTTTAACATTGCACCGGAATAAAAACGGAAGGAAATGCAGTACTTTGAGTTTAAGCATAAACTTAATCTGATAAAATATCTTCATTTTTCATGACCGAAACGTGCAGTTTATAAACATTTTATTACCAAGGCGAAAAAAAACTTGTAACGCAACTTGTGACATCCACGCAACTAACCAGTCATGCTCTACAAAGAAATCTTTCAAATTTATATAACCACATATCTCTGTTTTCTTTAGGTAACAATAAAAATACAAACTAACAGTTTCATTGCGGGAATTTTTCCTCGACTTGGTGAGGTCAAACAAGTTTGTCTACTTTGCCCGTTTATGGGTTGGTTTGTAGATCACTAAAGTTATTTGTCTTTGCGTAGGAGACCTTTTATTATTGCTGCATCCCTTTGCATACAGTAGGGGATTTTATTCTGAGCTTGTGAGGTTGCCTCCGAAAGCGCCAAAAGCGCTGCGGCTGCAGCTCTGACTTTCCAGTGATATGGAGTGTGAGTCTCTTGATACGCGGGCCTTTGGGTTGTGTGTGGTGGCGTGTTATGGCTCCCATACGCTCCTCCCCACGACCAAAACGAACAGGGGGAACCCTGGGATTTCATTTTACGGAAGGCAAGTAGGACTTCGAGTGTAAAGAGGAGGTCCTTGTTATGATTGTCGAACAACTGGTGGAGAATTCTCGAGGAATGCTCAGGAAACATGTCGATTAAAAGGCGAATACATCGTTGCGTCATATTGCTGGGCTGTAGTTGGTTACTGCTTGGTAAACTGTAAGATACAAAGACAATTTCCGTTTAATTTAAATGCAGCTTTGATACACACTACCGGCAGCATGGTTTATGCAGTGGTAAGACTAAGATCTCTGCCTGCTAACCACAAGATCCCTGGTTCAAATCCCGGCTCAGCCAAGTGTTGAACATTTGTGTGACATTATTTTCCGCCAAAACTGGCTCAGCTTTCCATCCTCCCGGGGCTGGTAAAATAAATGAGTACCTGCTTCTGCTGGGACTAGACTGTTTCGTCCAGGCGCAGTCAATGACTTTCATTCGGGCAACACTACAGAAACTGGGGATAAACACCAGCTCCAATGGGCCACTTAGCTACTTAGGTTCGTAAATGGATTTAGCTCTTGCTACATGTTACTCAAGACTTAATTATAGTTAATTGTTTGCTTGGATAGCGATCTGTAACCCAACAGTCATGAGTTCAAACCGGCTGGCCAGACCAGAGGATTCTGTCCTTGAACAAGGCGCTAATTACCTGACTTGTTCCGGTCGACCATCAATCATCAAAAATTAACCGCCAAGATTCTAGCAAACACAAAATTAACCGTCAGCTATCAAAACGCCGACTTTTTTACCGTCACAGCTGCATACCACGGCTCTATCGAGACCGTCTTAAAGGCATGGTTCTTACAAAGCACCTATCAAGGAAAAAAATCATACATGGTTTGTGTCATTTGATCCTGGGTGTCTGTGTGGTTGGACAGCTCAGTCTTTACTACCCTTGGGTTGCCAGTCGGGGATCGCATCGCACAGTTATTCTCCATGAAGTCCAGTCTTCTCTTGAAGTTCTCTAAAATAATGGGAAGCGGAAATTAACAAGACTAAGTGTACCAGTGGTTGGTTACCAGAGCAAAGGTTTATTTACTGTTTGATGTTTAGCTTATGACCATAAACACGTGATTACGTAGGTCCGACACATAAGCAAAGCAGTTGAGACTTGAGGGCGTGTGCTCTGTCGGTCAGTAAACAGTTTAGAATACAATAAAATTATTCAGCAAACGAGCTTTTTTATGGCGAAAAACACAGCACGTTTAAATTTTAACTATCACCAGTTTTTGATTGCTACCCGACCTTTTGAATTTCTTTTCGATTTGAAGTTTGGTTTTGATCTGCCCGCCGCGTCAATCAAAACCATGTTTATTATTTAACATGCAACAATCAATCACAGTCCGTGAACAGCAGAAATGTAGAATTTAACGCTTTAATTTTGTGACATCTTAGAAGACATCTTTTACATTTCATCAGATGATGGTAAAGTTTAAATTACCATTAAAACATTTTATATGAAATGGAGAAAAAAAAATTATAGCCGAAAAGTTCAGCGTTGCATGATAAGGGCGCCTTATTCAGATGCAAAACTGCTGACCTAAGCTATCACATGAAACCGTGACTTTCGGCTATAATAGCAAATCGAGGCGATTAATCAAATATCTGTCATTTAACGCGGCGAAATTTCACATTTATCTAGCAGCATACTTGAGAAGCCGCCTCGCAAAGTGTAAAGGTCAAAAGAGCGAGCTTGCACCGCAAACGAACTGAACTATAAATAATAATTTGTAACTGGCAGGCGTCCGCACGACAGCCGTTCTTCAAAAATTCTGCCGCCGGCTAGACATTTTTAAACGCTAAACTTTCGTGGATAGAATAAGAAAATAGTTTATCCGTGTTTTATTTTTGAACAGCCGGTTAAAGATAATTTTGCTGTATGTTTACTTTTTATTCAAATTGACAAATTGTCTCGAATCGCAACTTTCTCCGTGTAATAATGTATTAAAATAAAATGCTACACTACAAATATGAACGTGACATTAATCATTAACTTGCGTTCTTACAAACGAATCCTGCCGCAAAAATAAATTACAAAACAAAGTTTTTTATAGAAAGGAAAACTTCAATTCTACAGAAACATTTTAATTAATCTAGGTTTTGGCATAGAGTAGATATAAAAGAAACCAGGACAAAAGAAAGGAACCGTGACAGAAAATTTGATTTGCCCAGCTAACCTTGTACTTTTTCTTGGTCTTCGACTTTGACTTTGCGCTTGGAATGTAAGCTCTCCAGATGTGATTCCAAACTGACATTTTTATTGCTTGTGTTTGAAGGTTCGAAGTCACTCATCGTTGAGTTATCTTGCTGCCTTCTCAAAGCAAGTTGTGCAGCCATGATTTCTCTCCTTTTCAAAACCAAAATGCATTTTGGACACTGGCAGGTTTTCCACTGACATTTCTGTTTGTGTCCTTTTAACTCCACTTTCATTCCATGATTTCTGCATTTGGAGCAGTGCGGTGGACTTTTGGTTACTGAAGATGTCTCTGCCATCTTTCGTGCTGCAAATGATAATTCAACTAAAATGTGTTGATAAAAAAAAACACCGGTTTATTTGTTTGAACTTGACCTGATCGACCTTAAAGTTGCAAGTTTGCAGCAGTTCCCGCGTATTCGCTCAAGGACCAATGAGAAGGTCAGAGCGTGTGCACGTGAACACTTACAGGGCTTCCAAGCAAGTAAACAGGCGAACGGAAGTAGACCATTTGAACTTGAACGAAAACTGTTACTGTTGAATTGCAAAAACCGTTCCTCTATTTGTTGATATAAATATCAAATTCTATTTAAAAACAAATGTAAAACGCTGAAGTCAGTGTGCATTGCCTAACTGCATTGAGTTCTTGCTACAATGTTTACATGCACTTGTTTGAGCGATGAGCTAAGTATAAGTTTCCGTGACATTGCTGACGTGTTTATAACTTTTTCACTTTCACTCCGTTTTGCATGCATTCACAACAACAACAACAAACAACAAACAACAACAAAAATATCTTTACTGAATATCTGTTTATACCAGATATTTACTCCAAAATTGCGCATTGGCTGACTAATTGCATCGGAGTTCTTGCTGTAATGTTTGCATGCAGTAATTTCTGTGACATGTATTTTTGATGTGTTTTTTCAGTTGGTTTTGCATGCATTCACAATAAAAAAACAATAACAACAAACAACAACAAAAACATCTCTACTGAATATTTGTTTATTCCAGATATTTACTCCAAAAAATATCTTAAAAAAACAAACTCGTGATAAGCGCTAATTATATTTAACGAAAATCTTGCTTTAAAATTAAACTAATTTTTGCTGGGATTTTTTCCTTGGTTCGGGATTTGGGAAGTAAAATTGCATTTTAAGGCAGCGCCGCGGGGACTGTACGTTTAAGGGGTTTCATGAAATTTTAAACTGTATTGAGTTCAAAATAACAAAATGAAAAACAAAGCACGCAAGACTCAAGTTTATCGATTTGAGATCTTTGTTGTAGCATTACAGTGAAAGATACTTTTAACAAACTATCACCAACTGTATTAGGCTCGGTATCCAGCCGCTGTTCGGGGAATGGGAGCGCGGGCTCATTCCCCG
>JAODFW020936280.1:0-18453 GCA_027575235.2 Palythoa mutuki
ATGATAATAATTTGCTTTTGACTGTCGTATTTCATTGTTAATATTATTTCTGGCGGCTTTGTATGCACTCCAATCACTAGCGTTACCCGAACACACAGCCTTTTTCTTAAGATAATTTTGGTTTATAATTGACCTTTTGAGCTCTGGTGTGAGCCAGGGTGACGGTTTATTACAAACTCCATTTGCAGTGGAGCATGTTTGTCAGCAACAAAGTGTAAAGAGCTGCTTCCAAACATTTCACATTGAATCAGGCGAGTCCAGACAATTTAACTTCCCCAGGGTACGGCTTCTAAATCTTGAATAAATAAACTAGAATTGAAGTTCTTGTGAGTTCTACTAGTAACATATTTGTGATTGTTGTTACTTGGAATTGCTACTTTACGAACAACATATACGAGGCGGTGGTCGCTAGTTCCCCAGTGAGAAAAAGGAGAGAATGAGGGAGTGAGGAAGGGAATGAGGGAGGAAGGGAGGAAATGAGTGAGTTAGTGAGTGAGGTAGGTGGGAAGGGAGTGAGTGAGGTGGCGAGGGAATGAGGGAGGAAAGCCGGAATGAGGGAGGAAGGGAGTGAGGGAGGGAGGAAGCGGGAGAATGAGGGAGTGAGGAAAGGAAAGAGTAAGGGAGTGAGGAAAGGAGAGAGTGAGGGAAAGAGGGAGGGAAAAAGGGTGGAAGGGAGAAAGTGAGTGAGTGAGGTAGGGGGAAGGAAGTGAGTGAGGTGGCGAGGAAATGAGAGAGGAAAACGGGAGTGAGGGAGGGAGGGAGCAAGCGGAGGAATGAGGGAGTGAGGAAAGGAGAGAGTGAGGGAAAGAGGGAGGCAAAAGGGATGAAGGAATCGAAGGGAATGAGTGAGGGAGGAATGAGGGAAGAAGGGAGGGAGTAAGTGAGTGAGTGAGGTAGGGTGGAAGGGAGTGAGTGAGGTGGCGAGGGAATTAGTGAGGAAGGGGGTGAGGGAAGGAGCAAGCGGGGGAATGAGGGAGTGAGGAAAGGAGAGGGGGAGGGAATTAGGGAGGGAAAAGGGAGGAAGGAAGGGAATGAGTAAGGGAGAAAGTGATGGAGGGAATAAGGGAGGAAGTGAGTGAGTGAGTGAGGTAGGGGAGAAGGGGTGAGTGAGGTGGCAAGGGAATGAGCGAGGAAAGCGGGAATGAGGGAGGAAGGGAGGGAGGAAGCGCCGGGGGAATGAGGGAGTGGGGAAAGGAGAGAGTGAGGGAGTGAATGAGTGAGGAAGAGAACGAGGGAAATAAGAAGGGAAGGAGTGAGTGAGTGAGCAAGAAAGTGAGTTTGTGAGGTATAGTTTATTTGAGATACCTGACCATACCTGGCGAAAAGTGACCACATAGTCATTACACGCTTTTCAGACTGCAAATTCACTGCAAGCCTTTTGATCGTAATGAATGATGCTGGTATTTAAGACATTTAAAGGATTTCCAGTTGATCTATAGTTATTTGATTATAAGGTTGAGTATACCTAGTTGTTTTATTGGAGTTTTAGGGATATGTGGAAACCAGTTTGCTTGACAATGGATTATTTCTCTATCCAGCAGCTTAATAGACTTTATATTTTACAAAATATAACATAAAACCTTGTAGTTCCATTACGTAATTTAATTTTTAAAAGCAGACTTTGCATGGATGACAGACTTTTATTTGGTAACGCAGGGTTGTTGCAAACTATAATAACCTCTCTGCGTGGGTTTAAGATTTTAATTAGGTTTACCTTCACCTGCAGGGCAGTATATTAGTTTAAGCAACCTATACGAATGTAATACCTGTGATAACCTCCTATAAGGATACAAGAATACTTGTCTAGACACCCAAATCTCTGTTTTCCTATATTGAAAATCTTTTCCCAACCAAGCAGTGTGTTGGTAGTCAAACATTTAAGAGGCAGAATAAATTACAAGAATTTTTTATTTGGCACGGGTAAGATTAAGCGTTAAAAAAATTACTTCTTGACTAATTAACATCTTCTCTCCCTTTTGTGCTGTTACCAAGAGTCACAGCTGTAAAGAAGGTATGCAAAGGCTTCATTGCCTCCGTTGGTGAACATTGGGGTAAAGCAAAAACAACTTTAGTTTTATGGGTAACTTGATTAATTATTTTATTCTTCGATTACTTTTTTTTCACCTGTTTAAACAAATTCTTGTCTTTCATTGTTGATCTCAAACGAATTGCTCCACTGAGATCGATGTTTCGCTGCAAATCGTATCTGAAACAATTAACTCGATTCTTTCAATCAAAGGGAAATCTATACCGCGCGAGAAAAAGTTATCTATATAACAACTGGTTTGCGCATCTGTCCGTAACAGGCTATAGCTAGCTGAAAACCTCCCCTACCGATCGACTTCATAAACTGTGCAAACCTCACGCTGTTTTACATAACCATGCTGACGCAAATCTCTACAAGTTGCAAGGCGGGTGCGTTTGGTGTTTTTGCGCATGTAGAATGAATGAAAACATGTACCATATGGAGAGCTAAATTAAAACGAAGAAAAGCCCTCTTAGACCATGTGCTCAGTGCAAAAACGTAATTAAAAACTCATGTTTTGAAAAGCGGAACACTAGATACTTTAACTCCTGTCTTGAAAAAACACTAAAAACAAAACATGCATTTCCAAAAGTTATTTGATTACTATGCTATAGTCTACCCGAGTAAGCAAATAATATCTATTTTATTTGTTTTTTGGAAGAGGTTTTGTTTCCAGTAGTAATTTAGGTTCAATCGTGAAAAAGCTAAATTCTTTGACAGTAAAAAAATGAAAAACGTCAGGCACAACAAAAAAGCGTGAGTTTACGAAACCAAACAATCCCCGTCTTGATATATTTTCAGTAAGTCAACCAGTGTGCCAGTTCACAATGAAAAACGAAGCAATTGCAGCAGAACTTGCTTCTTTACTCTTGACGTCCGTTGGGTGGCTGTATTGAAGGCAGGTTAAAATGTTTGTTTTCTCCTTCTGAGCAAACAGTTTGACTTTTATCCATTTTTGATATAACGTTATAAGGCGTGCTGCTTAGATTAACGATGAAGAAAGACAAGACAAGACAAGACTTTATTTCCCATTTCACAGTTATTTACAAAAACAGTATGTCTAATACCTGGGCTGAGATTTTCTTTTAGATTAAGAAAAGCTATAAAAGTCAGTCTTTGGTTCACGATTTCAAAGTTTTATTGAATGAAGGTTCACAGATAACGTTTAAAAATTCAACTCCAATGAATAATTCTTTCATTTTATTATAGTTTAGCAAAATTTCTTGTTTCTGATTGGACAATGACGAATGCATAAATTGGATATATATAGACGGAAGATTGAAGGCTAATATTAAGGTGCAACACGTAAATAGTCGGCTAAATTTAAATGCTAAAATCAACTGAAATGGCCGACAGGCATTTTGCTTTGTCAAGCCAAAACATTGCTGAGCAACTTAAGGAAATAGTGAAAAACCACAACGCGATAAAAGCTTCACAGACATGATTGAAGATCTCGCAAGCATGGAGAATAGAACGCCTGAAAAATAAACCTACAACTATAAAAACGTATAATTCAATAAAATTTATTATACTTTTAAAAGTTTCGAGGAGAAGAGATTAAGTTAGAAATTCGAGAAATACTGGAACTTGTATGAAGGTATTCGTGCATGCATTTCGTGATTTTGTTTGGCTTCTATTGATACTTTGAAGTTCTCAAATAGCACTTGCTAACGACTCGCCCGACATTGACAACCTTCAAATTAACGTGATACCACTCTTGTTCACACATCACGCAATCCACGAAAATGTTTACAAAACTTTCTAGATCGTTGTTCATATACCAATCATACTACAATTAGTAACATCAACTACACTTAAAACTTCTTCAGTTTAACTCTCTTGAACTCTAGATGTGTATGTTATCTCGTATTCTTGTTATGGAGTTTGTATGTGTAATCATGATCTATCAGTATAGAATTTTAAAATGCTCTGGAATAAAGAATAATTTAAGAACAATGTGTCTAAAATGTAATATCTAAAAATAAAGAACGTCTAAGAACAAAGAAAATCCTCGACTAACCAAAGTTAATTCTTATCAAAACTGAAAAGGTAGATTTTTACAAAGGAAAACAAAATATGTAAATGTAACACGTCAGAACTAAGAATAATTGATTCTCCGCCCCTCAGTCCCAAAAATGAAAATCAAATTGGTTAACTGGCTCCAGTGCTGTACAAATTTGTCACGAAATAACAAAATTATATGACATCTTACAAATGGAGCAACTGAGAATTCCAAAACTTATCTTTTTATAATAAACTTAATTACAAAAAATTAAATAAAAAAAGTAAAACTAAACACCCAAACACTAAAAGCCAGCGGCATATATAACTTATTCATCAAAAACCAATTCAGTTGGCCTCACATTGTTCTTAAGCTGTTCGGATTTCTAGGTTATTTGACATTGGGCTTTTTTTATAGTAACCAATATTTATTATCATGTTATTGCTATCAGTTGTACATGTCAAGTTTTAAAATCTTTTACAGAATTTGTTTTGCCTGTTCGCACTCTTGGCATATTTCGTGTGGATTAAATGCTGGCGAGCAGTCAACCCCGGAATCTTAATTGTTTTCGGCGTTTGTTCATGCACATTGATAAGCAAACAGTCAAACGTTGTCATCGTCAGACAAACTTTCATCTCTGCTTTAATGTAGTTATGAAGTCAAAAATTTCGTCTGGTCTGTGAACATATTCTTGAGAGAACCATTTATTTCAATAAATATTACATGATGCAGCTTTGGTTTTCCTTTGGCTTGCTCCTTTTGTTTTCGCAAAACTTGAACGCTAGTGTCTTTAACAAACTATAACAAGGTTTTTATACAGCCAAATATACATCTGGAACTTACAAGCTCAATTGAATATTCCTTTCCTTATTGCCTTAATTAGTGTAGATACAAACATCGCGACTGTATACTAGTATTTGCTCTCAAAGTTCCTTCCCTCTAGAATGTAAAATTTACGTATATACAACTTTTCAAAAACTTACGAAGAATTTTGAAACAGAAATATATTTTCGAAGTTTAGTAGCAACTCGTGAAATAGATACCGCATCAGTTCATCTTTGGTACAATTGGTACACTGCATCGTACGTAACTCGTAAGGCTAGCTTTTCTCTAAGGAAAATATGTGTGTACAAATTTCATAATTCTGTTCCCTACTGAAGCAAACCGGTAAACAAGCAGTCAAAAAAACCTGGAAGCTGTCAAAAGAGTTTGCAAACTATAGACTATATGCAAAACTAACAAACTTTGAATAAATAATGTGTTGAGTCATTAGCATTACAGCGAACTCCCGTAGCACTTAGAGAGAGAAAATGATTCCTGTTTGGCTTTTAACGGCTAAACCAACACAGTCTCCAAAAAAACTGAGTGTTCATGATCATGCACTTGGCAACTTTTGGTTGTAACTAAAAATTCAAACTTGGCATTCTTTTATGCTTTAGTGCAGCTTAAATAATTTAAATAGCAAGGTATAATTCAGTTAAACATGACTCAGAAACAAACTAACGCTCATGAACGGGAAACATTCAAATATTTTAAAGTAAATTTGTATACCATCGATCTACCCTATGGCTATGTATGTATCGAGTTTCTTCTGGTCTGAAGTTATATTATTCAGTAATAGACTTTTGCATTTTTGAGAATATTGATCTGTCAATAAAACTTTAAATGGAAACTTTCAAAGAAATAACGTGCAAGAGGAACGAACTAATAAAGAAGTTTTCCTCAGTTTTATTTAAAGTATTTTAAAGTTCAAAAGTACAAGAAAGTTCAATAAAAACACCCAGGCACTAAAATGGTTACAGAGATGTGACATTTAGCAATAGTGATCTTTATAGCAAAACAATATTTTACCAGAATTTAATACTTGTACCATAACTTGCTCCTGGTGTTCGGATTTTAATTCTTGTTATTTTATGGCCAAATCTTTTACAATTTCCTTCATCAAGCCAAACGTGAAGGTATAAACAATACGATTTTACTGAAAATGCCATTAAGATAAGTTGCTACAGCAAAACTAATGTGACAGCTTCATAATATTCTAAAAAGAAATCTGAAAACAAAAATCAGAACAATAATTAGGCACTTGCTAAAATACAAAATAACTGATTTACTTTTTTAATAATATTGATTTCTCATGACATAAATTACTTGATAATATTAGGTCTAAACCACTAAAGAATAGTAGCTGTTGTGTCTTGTAAAACTTAGAGTCGTTGAGTAAACGTAGTTGCAAAACAAAATTACAATATGCTATAATTACTGATCTTTTTCAGTAATAACATTAAATGATAGTTTAAGTAGTTCAGAAACCAGCAGAGAGTTTGGAATGAACATGGACTGCCATTCATCTTAGCTTGTTGTATGTTAGCTCGGTTGGTTTGAAGTATTACAATGCAAAACACATAAAAAAACAAGATCTATTGTAATTTTTTTTTTGCACTTCGACCGATGGACTCTTGAATACAGCCCCACGTGGCAAAGCGGGTCTGCATCACCTACGCTAAGTCAGGAAACCCGTGGATTTTGGTGTTCTATTTCACTCAGATAAAATGAAAACGAAACTGCTTGTAAAATGAATGCTTGCGGGTGCCTTTTGTTAACAAAGGTACGCTTAAGTTTACTTGAAACGTGAGCTACCTGTACAAGCACTGTTTATGACCAAATACAGTTAAGATCAAGACAAAGTCATGTTTAAAAGTTTTCCTTCCGACATGGCGGGAGTGTTCACCAAGCCAAAAATCAGACGAGTTAGGACATCGATAAGTTAGTTTAAACGCATTTTAGAATTTCATTGTTTATTGTTCATTTCACTTCTGTGTGAAGCCAGTGAGGTCCTACACGTTGACAGTCACGTCGCTCTGTTCTGTGCCACTTGAGTTGTTTACTCCAGCTCTTCCAGCCAAACCACTTCATCTCTTTCTCTGCTGTTCGCCTCCATTTCTCCGCCCCTTCTTCTTCTGTCTTTAGGTCAGTTTCATGTTAACGCCACTCTCACACTGCTGCTGGCCTCTCTTCTTTTTACAATTTATTGGAACGCGTAAATTTTTGTCGACACTTGTTGTTCTGTAACGTTTTGCATAAGATGAGCCTCATTTGTTCTCAAATTGCTCTTTTTATATATCTACACCCTTGATAATCAATAGATTTTTCAGAATTTTGGAATCTGTTCACACTCACTCTTTTGGCGTTGGTTATTAAACTAAGTTTCTAACATTCTACAGTTTAACGAAACGATGAATTTTGTATTTGTAAAAGATAAGCCTATATTTTTACGAAGTTCGGCTTGGTAAACAGAAAATTTCATTTAAAACTGAAGTTGATCGAGCCTCCATTGTTTTTACGTTGTTGTAATAATTTGTGGGCAAATTTGAGCCTCGTTCGGTTTTTATGAAATTGTTCCTATAAAAAGTACGTGTACCCTTATTCTTGGCTAAATTTGTAAAATATCAAATACTTCTAAACATCAAGAATACTTATAAACTCCATTGTTGTTGGGTTTTTTTCGGTCTGATTGATATAATAACATTGCAAAACAAAATTACAGAACAAAATCTATAGCGGATGAGTTATGATCAATCTCGTAGCCGCTTTCGATAAATGGGCAACCAGCTTCCAAGTTAGAGAGAGAGTTGCAGTCACTATATTGTACCGTTCAGTCGGTGCGTCTGCCTCATAAATTGATGGCCTTCCCGGCCGGCTGCAGACTAAAGATAAAACTACTACATCGGATTGTCAATATTATTTTCACTTTGCTTTTTATAGTTGTCATAACATAATCAGACTGAGAAATTCCCATGTGCATGAGGAATAAGTATATCTTCTATTTTTAGACTAGGTCAGTCAAAAAGGATTAGTTTATAGCGTTCGCCCATTTGAATGTTTTCAGAAAAGGAACGGCTTTACCAGGCGTGGTTTATTTTGTCCTTGTCTAGACTGAGAGACACTGTTTTGAATTTTTAAAAAAAGTTATTTAGAAACAAAGACTTTATTGTGTTCCTGGCAACCAGCCACATAAAACTTAAATCCATATGCTTCAAACTTTCTTTCACTTATTCTATTAACGTGAGAGTTCAACCATCTCCCTGGTTTAATAGAAGAATATGCCACAGTTTGTAATTGTATACATGCACCTTGCACGTGCCTGAACTATTATTGTTTTATACTTGTACAAGCAGGCGCGTGCACTCACAAGTTTTTTTTCACTAGCTTCCTAATAAAGCGGCTTTTTTTAATGGAAAATGAAACAAATACAGTTTCTGCACATTCTTAGGTCTGGCAAAAGTCTCGTAGAAATTCTTGTTATCTGTCCCAGCTACCAACCTTAACCGGATTGGACAAATGAAGAAAAAATCAGATTCAAGGGCTGCACTATAGCGGACTTCCATGAACCGTAATTTGGAATTGGAGAGCCGATTTTTAATGTTTAGCTTAAACTACTGGACCAATCTTTGAGTGAAAATGGGAAGTCTCTTTCCTCGGAACAAATTAGCTATTGGTAAACTTCTAGCCGTTTCTAGGAACAAATTTAAACAAACAGCTTCGCTAGGTCGATTTACATCACGGCCTCGCTTTAAAAACTGGAAACAACACATTTACCATTAATCGTGATAAATGTTTTATGTGCTTTTTTCGACAGCTTTTCGACAAGATCTAGATATCTATGGGACTTTGACAGCTATTGATTGCCAATCGCCTTCTTGACAAACACGATTAATAGTATTTATTACTTACTGAAATAATGTTCTATCGATAGAGAGTTTGCAGATTCATATATAGTCATTTTGTTTTCGGTTTAGTATATCAGAGTAGTAATTATTAGTGCAACACATGGTTTTGTCTTTTTTTAACGAAAATACATTAATGGCAATTTTACTAAAAACATTTAACAACAAGATGATTAATAAAAAGTTTAACAACAGTCTTGTAACGGTCCTCATACACAATAGAACATCAAAAACACTGTTTTCTCATGCACTAATTTTCTGTGTGTGTTTGCTTCAATCCACCCGTAAACTTGCGGGGCTAAAAATGTAAAGTCCTGAGAAAACTGTGTAAAGAATGGTTTGGTACACTAGTTGTATAACTCAGTTCTCAACGAACAGGAGCTTACTAAATAAAGACAGCTTAACTCTAAGGGGCATTATTACTGAGTAAAACAGCTATTATTTATAAGCCTTTAATTTTAAAAAAGGAAACAAAAAGCATGCATATAATATACAAAGGTCTGGATCAGTGTTATAAAGCGGCTCAGTTCCACACTGTATGTACCGATAAATAGACTTTACTCTCTAAGCTATTACAAAATCTGAGAGTGCCGGAGACAACAGCCAACAGGTGCCAAGACTTATAAGTTAACAGTGCACGAGCCGAGCTGGCTATAGCTACACAAAGCTTCATTATTTTTTAAACATGGATTAAAGTTCTTGGTAACAATTCAGACCTTAAGGAGTATATTGCAACATGGCTGACCAAATTTACTTAATTCTCGTTTTCAGTCCGCTTTAAAGATAGCTTGAAAAAAGACGAACACTGACCATACCAGTTTCACTAAATAGAACTCATCACCCAATAACTTTGCGCACTGGTTGTTGTTATGCGAACCTATTTGACTAATTTTTGTGAACAATGAGTAGTCGAAAATGTATAGTCATAGCGTACATCAATTTTGTTTTCGGCCATTTCATGCTAGAGTTGTAGGAAAGAAAATCTATAGCAGAGTCGAATTTTCCCAATAAATGGGGCAAAATAAAAATAAAAACTCTGAGTATCATTATAGGTTCGACTTAATATTTTAACTAATCTAATCTGCTATGAGAATAAAATCAGTTTTAGTTGGAATAATTATACTGTATTTCGAAATGAAAATGACAATGTAACTTTACGCAGAATCAGTGTTTACTGCATGGACGAAATATTTTGAAAAAAATGGCTCTTTGGAGTTGGAAAAATTACATTAAATGCTTGACAAAAAGAGTAGAGTAAACGTCTGACAGTTGAGGTGTCTGAGTGCTAACAAGCAGAAATTTTTGGCTTTATTTTTAATTAACCTAAAGACAGGGCTTGTATACATTTCATGATAACTGAAAGGCGCACGCGGCACTGTGTCGCCAATCTACTTCATAATAATCGGTTCAAAACATAGTTATTTTCTTTTTACAACTTCCATCATGTTTAAAGCTACGTTTTGTTTTAAATTAACTTCTCTTATAAACTGAAAAATTGAAAATATCTTCAAAGAGCGTTGCGAAAATTAATTTCGGTGAATTCATTAAACATTTAAGACACAATTAGAATTAAGGAAGCCCCATTGAAAAAGAAGTAAATTAATTTGAGAGTTTTATTTGCGAACCTTTGCCGCCAAAGCGTGGTAAAATGCCCGAATATAAATCAATTGTACCACTAAATTCAGACCAAAAAAATGTTTAAGTGCATAAGACTGTCTCAAAAATTTGTTTTACAAATGTTCATAAGCAGAAAAATCATGTTAAAAAATTTTCTTCACGTGCAGGTTATCTAGTTACGAGAAACTTGCCGGCACTCCTCTAGTTCAGATCAGTGAGTCTGTCGGATTACTCTATATTCTATTTGCCGGCACTGCTCATAGATTTCCGTCATTTAAATCATACTTTCTGAATTATTGTTTTCCTTATTTTTGCCCCTAAAGTTCTATCACCGTTCTATGTTTTGTTTCAGCGATTTGATTCATTTAATCAGCTTTCTTCAGTATTTTTCCACTCTTGGGGTTTATAATTGAAGTAAATTTTCACGGCAATTTTCAATAAATCCACTTTAGTTTCGTTTACATTGCAATTATTTTCCAAAAGAGCAGGTATGAATTCTTAAGTGAGGGCCTTTGACATTTAAAGTGAGTGTTAATTTGCGTGCGAGGAAGAGACAAGATTTACCAAGAAACTGCTTACGATTTCACACCTCAAGCAGCAAATGAATCATCTGTGATATAGCAAGCGAAGTAGGGGATTTAGTAGGTCTCGTTTAGGTTCTAATTTTTTGCTAATTGCCAAACACAATTAATAATGCGCTCAAAAAAGCCTGATAAATGAAACGGCGCTAGTCTTAATTGAAATTTTCTAAAGCCTGCATGGACCCTAAAGGAGAAAGAAAAGAAAAGCTGACGTTTTATAGCAAAACAGAAAATGTTTTTAATGAAGTATGTTTTTTCTCTTGTTTTCCATTAAGGAGGGATATCAGAACTCTTACGATTAAAACATCCACTTACTATTCAAATGAGTATAGGAAATTGATTGAGCACTTTTTTTTAAATCAGGCAACAAGTATAATTGCGTTCAGGAGCTTGTCCGACAAAACAGTTTGCCACGGATATTTCCCGTCTGCACAAATATTTGTTTTCATACTGGTTCCAAATTTAACTTTCAAGATTATGAAGAGATGAAAATTTTCCGATGTACTTGTTTAATGTCATGGTGGCAATCGCTTTCAATATTGCCACCAAACAAGCGAATCCCTCCCGTAAGGGTTGCCCGGCAATTCTGGATATACGAGATTACTTTAAGTGCAATAACAGGAGATAATTTAGTCATTTCTGTAAGGAAGAATATCTCTTTGTTAAAACTGTTCTCAACAGAAGACACCAGGCTCTTGCATAAAGGCTGAGTGCAATAGGACTGCAATTTTCAATTGAATTTAATTAGATTACTAGGTTATCACTTTTTGGGAGCCAATGATAATCATTAACCCACACGATCCAAAAGCAAACAATTAAATTTCGCTCTCTGATTGGTTGACACGATAGTTTACATGCAAATCTTTTACAAAACAATCAGTCTCGGGCATTTTATTTTAAACACTCTTTAGCTTAAGTGCCGAAAACTACAGGCAGAAAGGTACCTTGCCAAGGCGTACGACTATGGATCGTAAATTTTCAGTGGAGGAATATCTTGTAAAAATGAAAGAAGCCAAGGATGACCATAAAGATTTACAAAAGTTCGATACAAAGTTCCGAGAAACTGGACAGTCGGTAGGGAAAAACACTGATCAAATAACTTCAACAACCATAAAAGGTAGGAAAAAAGATCTCAGCTCAAAAACAAAAAAAAATTTCTTTCATCCAAAAGTCACAGACAAAAATAAGTTAGCAGTGAGTTGGTATTTGAACAACAAACATTATTCAACTGAATAAATTCTGTCCCGCAGCGAATATTGTTGCAAGTCTTGAACGCGTGTACATTTCAAGCAATGTTGTAACTTTTTCAATTTAGAAAAAGAAAACTTACGTTATTCCATAATATAGAAGGATTTAAGGAAGGACACAACCAGTATTCCAACGTAATGCCTGGCGCTAAGTGTTTAAGTGCTAACTATCAACAGCAATTAAAAACTCGTTTTGCTAAAATATCCGCGTTTAGGGGTTGAACAGATAATACTAAACAAGCGAGAGTCAACCGCAAGCACACGTAATTGAAAAAATAAATTTGTTTGTTGCTGTTATTATAGAAGACGTCTCAGCTAAAAGAAAAAAGGAAGTGGACGAAGAAACAAACAGCGATGAATTTACAGGTACCAAGAGACGCCACAGAACTACGTTTACTCAAGTGCAGTTGGATGCGCTAGAAGAAGCTTTCAGCCGCTCGCAATATCCAGATGTTTTTACAAGGGAGCAATTAGCCCAACAGATAAGCTTGACTGA
The DNA here is from genome assembly GCA_027575235.2 of Palythoa mutuki. Lineage (NCBI taxonomy): Eukaryota > Metazoa > Cnidaria > Anthozoa > Zoantharia > Sphenopidae > Palythoa > Palythoa mutuki. The sequence goes on from JAODFW020936280.1 coordinate 12,694, forward strand.
AGCCCGAGTTCAGGTATGAAAAACAAAATTTTATGGTTTTTAAAACTAAATAAATAATCCACAAAGAAATCCTAATGAAATCAATGACAGCATTTGAAGATCCTTTGTATCTGTTATTAGTCACAATTAAGAATATGCAAAACAAAAAAGGGGCAATTACGCAATTCAGTTTTTCTTTCTTTGAAGGAGGATGAACCTATATTCAAACAATTTTATGTAATTTCTGATTTCTTACCAAAACTTAACTAAATATTGGAAAAGACCTTTGTAGAGAAATTGATGAGTAAGACACGCGCGACTGCGCAACACGACGCAATTCACCTGTTTTAGTTGTATCGCACGTGCGCTCCTTAGTTCGAACAAATATCTCTAATTAGCAGCTGCCGAGACAAATTACTAAAATTAAATGATCCTAATTTACATTTATGATGTTTCCGAATAATGAAAACTCGCACTAAAGCTTACAAATTGCTTTTTCCGCAATGTATCGATTTCCTTTTTTATTTCATTAAGGAGCTAAGCTCAACAGGGTGTTTTCACTGTTCTCTTAAAGACAAATACCTTGTTTTTATCAAACTCTGAGAATTTGTCTCATTTATAATTTAAAATTCCATCTCAAACAAATTATCCGTGCTTCTTCCATATCGAAGAGGTCTGATTATTTACTGTTTTATGTCACTTTTTGGGCTGTGCATTAGCTTGCGTCATATACCAGTCAATATTTGTTAATTCAAACATTTTGTTTAAGCAAGTAAAGATACAATTGCGGTATGATAAACACGTCCACCCATGCCTTCATCACTTTTCTATGGAAAAAACAACAACTCACAAGTAACTGTGATAGCTTTCTGCTGTTGGACGTTTGCCAAATACCGAGTCCAGAAAATATGTTTATGTTACTTGACTTTGAACATCTTAAAATTTAGAATCTTTAATTCTAACTAGAGCGAGTTTAAACCGACAGTTAAATCGAGTTTTTGTTTACCCTCCTCATTAGCATTATATCTATTTGTAATTTTCCAATAATGTCATTCGTTTGTAACCGCTAATATTTCATTAAAAATCACATTAGATACTAGTCTTATCGTTCGCTCGCAATGTAATTTTATCTCAGTTGAAGACAGTTGAAGGTTTCAACCCGTTTCATGGCCGGTTGTGGCTTCCACACAAGACACGCAACAATCAAAGCAAAAAAATTCTTGTAATAAACATTCTTTAAAAAATAAATTCCTAAACTTGGAAACAAGAAAGCTAGCCTGTCTGTGAAGATTCAAGATTTTTTCCAAGCAAGCTTTTGAATTGATGTTTGTTCGTCTAATTTACCTTTGACAGGTGGTTAAGAACTAACTAAATTCTAGTCTAAACATTGCGTTTAGTTTACAAACAATCTTTTTAGAAATACTATGGAATCACGAAACCCTTTGAAAAATTTTAATGGTGGTCAAAAGTTTTAATATCAACGTTTTTGCCTCAAACAATTTACCATTTGCATCCAATTAGCAAACTAAAAAATCTTTTCTGCATCTGCACACGTGAACGAAAGTAAGGCCCATTCGGAAGGTTAAATTTGCACTAAATGGATATTAATTAGATTAAACAAAAAAGAATTTTTTCTAATTTTTCAAATCAAGTTAGTTTTTCTTTTTTTTTTCCTTGAGCAATGTGGGCAGACATGTGATAGATTTCTTTTTGTTAATTCAATACTACGTATCCGCAATGACGAGTCTATTTTCCCTTAAGGCGTTAGCTTTCTAAACAAATAGATGCGTATATTGTCTTTGATGCTTGTTATACCTTATAATTAGGAAATTTTTCCCGTACCTTTACAACACGTTGCCACCTAATAAACATAGTACTTAGTTACGAGAGCGTTTAAGCCTTTATGTTTCGCGGAGATTAGAATGGCGTCATTATCCTATTCTTTCTTTGTTATGCTTAATGGTCTATTTCTCTATTCTTTTGATTTCATTTTTTGGCAATCTGTTTTAAGTTTAACATCACACCTTTTTCTTTTTATCAACAACGGTTATCTTTTTTTCAGTTTTTTTCTGCTCTTTTCTCTATCTCCATTACCTCTGTTCGAAATTTTTTCCTTTCCTGTCTTCGGCACGAGCTTCGAGTCCGAACTGAAAAACTGAATTGATTCTCTCGCATACTTGTGAGAGTACAATCACTTTCACTGAAATCTATTAAATTGTTAACATTTTGAGTGAGCATGTGGTCTGAACAAAACCTAACTAGAATTACCTTTTTCTTGATCGACAAGATTTCTTTCATTTATAAGCGTATTCAATTCGGGCACAGGAGGTGCCAGGAAAGCCATTAAAAAGATTCAGGACCGGTTTTTGGAAGCTCGTTTAATATTACAAACATTGTAGTGGTTTGCATTATCGTGTGATTTTTGTCCTTGAGGTAATTCTTATTTCATTTACAATGTTGACATATTATTATAGGCAATTTTATCATCTAGATATAAGCCAGTGAATAGGGGATACCACATGAGCTTTAGTTTCATGCACAAAAAGAAATTTGTTGAAAGCCACTGCAGATAGTTGTTTTACCACATCAGAGCAGAGAGTTTTTTGTTTTACTGAATTGCTGAATAAAAGTAATGTTTGAACTAAGAAAACCTCAGAAAATTCAAATATTTTCTTTTGGGAACAAGGTTGTCTTTCCGGCAAAAAATGCATTGGTAAAACTTGAAACTTCCGAGTGAACTTAATTGCACAATTTTAAACACATCAATTGTTCATTAATTCTCACGTTGATTATAGAATTTTAAGTAGGCGAGCATAAAGAAATTGTGCTGTGATGGGAGTAATTAAGGGTGATAAGATAAAAAAAATGTATGCGCCTAGAACTTGTGGCAATGGTTTATTTTCGCGATTTCGTTAGTCACAACAAAGTGTAAGGGAAGAAAAAAGGTGCAAGTTAACTGTTAATCATTTCTACTCTTAACTATACTACAGCCGTCTGGTAAAAATTTCTTTGTTTAGACAACTTCAGAACTGCTCAATCAAGGAAGGTCTGCAATTTAAAACTTTTCTGCTATGTTTGTAAAATAACTTGAAATGAAGATATATGAACATCCGAAAAAAACTCCTTTTTTCCAATTTTAGATCCAGTTCTAGCTATAGGTATGCAAATATTTAAATTTTCTTAACGCATTTGTGTTGATACCAGAAGCCAGCTTTAGAGAAGGCCCAAAACTTTGCATTTAAACTTTTTGGCATCTTTTTGCTATTATTGCGTATAAACCTGTTTTTTTTTTAATTCTTTGATATTCATTTTAACCTATATGACTTTACAAAGTAATCATTCAGTGCTTTGTGTGCCTACGTATTGCAATCTCAAAATTCGTCCACAACTCAAAAACTTGGGTTTTCCCCTTCAAAGTCCATCATGGTTTTCCTCACCAAAATTAGGAGAAAAAAGTAAATCTTTTCAGCGTAAGTAATTCGCAGGTTGCTCGGTTTTCGTTGTTTCGCAATTTTTGTAAAATCAATCAACTATCTTTCATGATTTAAGCATTCACCATCAAGCTAATTTGGTTAGAAATTAATGTAACGGTTTGATTAATTAAACAAACTACGACAACAAAAATGGTAAGTGCAAGGTTTTTCCACCCAGAATATAATAAACATGGCACTAATATTTTACCGCAAAGAGTTTCTAGATGATTATCGAATCTAATATCAGACTATCAGACATGCGACGCCATTAAAGAAGTAACCAGGCCAATTTCTGCACGCAATTTTTTCCAAGACACGATAATTTTTTTTCGTCTGATAACCCAGTGGTTTATGGTAGTAGTACGGATCAGTTCCTTGGTACAATAGACTTAGTTTCTTAGTTACTGACAGAACTGGTAATAGTTTATTAACGAATAATTGTTTTTATCATTTCAATTCGAAAGACCAAAGAAAGCAAAGATATCATTATCAGACCTGTGTTACAAATATTTGCTGTTTATGATATGGAAAACACTGCTGTTCGTAGCTCAGAACCAAAAATCATTAGTTTTTAATGGTTATATTTATAGTTGAAAATGGAATAATGACCTTCTTGCAATGTTTTTGTGGAACAATGCTGACTTTTTAAGAAAAAAGATTTTATAAAAAATTTCATAACGTTGCTTTATAAACCCTAAGAAAGGTTAATATTAATCTATCTCAGCATGGCGTCAGGAGTGTAAACAATTGAAGAAAACCGAACCTTTTTACGGCACGTGGCGAATCGTGGTATTAATATGCGATTGAATATTCGAAAAACATCTTTTTGGCCATGTCACTTCTACGAATATTTTGAAAAGCAATAAAAAATGATTTTAAACGCTAGTTAGACATGATGGGTATTTAGACATTTATTAACAATCCAGGTAGCCTTGCGTAAAAACAACTACGAAATGTTGATAAAACAAGATCAAAGAATGAGTTTAGCCACCAAATTATTTACAGAAACTCCCTTGTTTTTCAAAAGAAATTCTCGTAACGAGTGCCATGAGAATCGGTCAACCGATAGACAAAAGAATTTTTAAAAGCGCCTTTCAATACATTGTTAACAGAACACCCTCCTAGATCAATAGAGCACCGAAAGCTCTTAAGTAACAAGAAACAAATTCTGATTAACCTGTTTATACAGTATAACAAAAAAAATCTTACACTGATTCTAAAACGCTGAATCGAATGGAATTGAGTCTTTAAAAAAAAAACAAAAAAAAGAAGTAAAAGATACGCGAATTAAGTCAGCTTAAAACTAATCAGAATGTCAAATAAATTCCCTCTGAAAAAAATTCCCTCTGTTTTAGCTCTGGTCGTCATTAAAAGAGTTTTCGCTGTACCATCTGTCAAAATCTATTTGCAGAAACGTTTGTTAAATAGCTGATAGAAATGTCTTTGCCTTGAATATTTTTATTTAAACCGATCGCGAACGGTATGAAGAGTGAAGTTTCAAAATGTATAGACACTCTTTTGTAGTGATAAATTTCCCGTTTGCTTATATCTAAAAAGCGGTGATTTGAAACAAACTGTTCACACATTCTCTATTTTCTTATGGAGAATTAAAGAACTAAAAACGGAAATAAATAAAAAGATAGTTTTAACAACAACCTTTTGCCTTTCAGGTGATTTTTCGCTAATATCTTGTTCTATAGCAAAGGGTCGGATCAGTGAGTTAAGCTCATTAACATCAATTGAACAAAAGCATTCATGATAATTTCGTCTTTACCAGAAACAAAATTCCTGGTGGCGCTTAGGGTCATATTAATCTTTAATGAACCTGTAATAACTTTGTACGAAATTAATGATATACTCGCTACTAACTCTTTGTTTCAAATTTATCTGTTTCTCAGACAATTTACATGGATAATACTTATTAGTTTGATTGCACAAGTTCCATCATTATTGCCTCAATAACGTCTAACCACGATTATCGATGACGAAAACTTAATGAACTTATATTAAGGGACTGTGCAATAATTATCAGGAGGGGGGCAGGGGGGGGGATTGATGGGGTTGAGAAATAAGAGTTATCAAAAAAAACTTAGACAGTACCTTCCCTCCAAGGCAAAAAACATTAGTTCTAGTCCCCCCTCTGTTATGTTGAAAATAACCTCCACCACCGCAACTATTACCATCCATCTTTAAATTATAGATACCTTTAAGTAAATACCTTTTATATTGTCATGCTACTGTAAGCTAGCGTACCCTTAGCTTATAATTACTTGTTCGATGTCGTCATCTGGAATAAATACTACCTTAT
>JAODFW020936281.1:0-11044 GCA_027575235.2 Palythoa mutuki
AACTTCAGAAAAGATTTTTACAGGGAGACACTTAGGGAAGGGAGAAGAGATGGGGGGGGGAGCAAACATTATTGCTGAATTGGTGGTTTTAAAGAGAAATTTGAGTTTTGGGATTTTAAGAGAAGTTAACAAATTAATTTTCAAGTTAATATTCGATAGAAAAATTGACAAACCTTTCCCAAACCAAAGCTTCACTTGCGCATGGTACGGTCAGGAGGGACGGTTTGGTGCTTCTCCTAAAAAATTTCCCTCTTCAAATCTCCTTCTCAACTCTTTCACTATCCAGAAGGTCTCCTTTTATACCAGCGGTTCACGTTTAATTTGTTCAGCAACAATCTTCGAGTGTATGCCAGCCCCATAACCGTCTAACGGCTGCCATATTTGAATATTTTGATATCAATTGATTGGCCCAGGGGGGTCCCGTATTTATACCAGCGGCTCGCGTCAGTTTGGCACTGCAGAAACCGGAGATAAGCGCCAGCTCCCATGGGCCACTTAGGTTTGTAAATTGACTTTATAGCTTAGCTTTTGGCTCAGTTATAACCCCAAGAGTCAAAACATATAAGTGACCCGAAGATTAAAAGTGTTTTGATACATACCTTATTATAGGAAATTAACGATGCACTTTATTAACGCAAATTTTAAAAATTCGCGTTAATTTAATTAATGTTAATTTAAGTCATCGTTAATTTTAAGTGTTTAATTTTTGTTTATCGTTAATTAAAAAGACCTTGATTTGTTTCATATAACACTAACTCTTTTAATATCAAAATTCACCGAATATATTGACGTAACTCAGTTCACTATCACAACCTCACAATCAGATTGTTCATTATTGGGCTGTTCGAAGCTGAAACGATCTGCTTGTTAAATGACATCATTATTCCCTACATCACCTAAGTTAAAGAAGAGCTAGGTCTACCCGAAGGTCAAAGCACGTTACTATTGTGGGATGCGTTCAAAGCACAATCAACGGAAAAGGTTATTCGCGCACTACAAAAACATGCTATCAAACATGTTATGGTGCCGAAAAATATGACACATATAGACCTAACAACGAATGGATGGGTAAATAAAATGGAAAAGCTTGCTTTTACTAACTACTTCACATCGAGCATCACTGAAGCAATGCTGCAAAACCCGCAAAGAGATATCACTACGATAGAGGATGACCTGAAATTGTCAACATTGAAGCCCATGCATGGAAAGCTGATGATAACTGTCTACGATTTCCTTCGCCAAGAACAAGAAAAGCAGATAATTCTCAACGGATGGAGAGCCGCTGGTATAACTGAGGCGGTGAAAAAAGCTAGAAGTACGGGCGTTGTACCTTCTTTAGATCCGTTTGCCTAAACTGTATTATATTGCCTTTTGACTTTTAATTTGATCAATGTACACGCGGTATAGTCGCGGTAGCTTCTCGTTTACTGTCTTAATTGGTAATAAAGATTTGTTGTTGTGTTCAAATTTTCTGTTTCACGTTAATTTAATTACTTTGTCAACTATTAAGATGGTATTCGCGTTAATATAATTACATTTTAAAAGTCCAAGAAGCAATTCGCGTTAATTTATTTTGCGTTAATAAAGTGCATCGTTAATTTCCTATAATAAGGTAGCACTATTAGCCTCGTTCTGGAGTTAAACTTTCGAAACTGTAGCCATTTATGGATAGGTTCTACATTAGTGAGTATAAACCACCAGTTATGCGGATGTATTTGTCCTATGTCTGTTTTGCGTTCATTACCTCATGTACATTCTCCTTAAACAGGATGGAGAAGACTCATGTAAGCATGGAGACTTCAAGAAAACCTTTAATGATCGGTTAGTAAATTATCAGGGCCTTGATTAAGTTGTAAGCAAAAAACAGACGATATTATTAGTTCCTCGAGGAAATTATTTTTAAGATTTAATGCGATCTTCAAGTAAAATTTCGAAACTTTCCTTGTTAGTGATTAGTTTTAAAATGTCGGCCTTTGTCAATATGGATTTAGTTTCAAAACTGAAGTCAGTTAGTCCTTCCAACGTCATTCTTAAGCTTCGTCAGTCAAAACTTCGAAGAGAGCAGATTTTATTGAACACGTGGGCTCTCAAAGATGGTAGGGATTAATAGCCAGGTGCTGTAGGTTGAGAAGGAACGTCATTCTTTATGAAGTGGGGAGGATTGGGGGGGGGGGGGGTCTGGTGGAATTCATGATGTCTTCTCAAAAAGGTGGGGATGACATTCCAGTCTTCACAATACTTTTTTTGAGTGATTATTTCCCAAATTATTTTGTGATGAATCCCCACCCCCCAGACTCCATTGTTTTAGGTAGCCCTCCTAAATTTTTCCAACCCCCCTACACTTCCCTACATCCTTAAAAAAATGAATGACCCCTTAGTGGGGCAGGAAAGGTGGATGTGAATTAAAAGCAGTCAGTTTTTCTTACAAGGAACCATTTCCTTTGCAACGGTTCCTTTCCATTTTCTGCTTTGTTTGAAGTTCTCGCCATTGCCATTGTATGCTGAGTGTATTTAAAGTCATTACTTTCATTAGTTTTAAGAAATATCTCAAGAAAAAACTGTTAATTGCTTATATAATGAGGATATGTTGTTACCCTAATTTAACTCTCAATTTTTGAAAAATGTAAAATGGTATTTATTTCAAATTTAATTATCTCGTAAGAAAACGATATTTGATTTTTAGTCATTATAGTTGACTATTTTAAACGGTTATGTCAGGTATCTATGTGAGTTTGGTTTTACCATTCCTTCCCGCTCAATCTTGGTGGACGATATTAGAGTTACTGGTGTTGGACGCTCAAAGACTCGACTGGACAACCAGCTCCAGGAAGCAACCACAAGTCCAAAGCCAAATAAGGTAAGAAAAACTGCATATATTAATTGCTATTGAATAGTCAAGCACATGATGCAGAAGTTGTGCCTTGTATTGCTGCCACCTAAATGACGTTAAATGTTTGCGGATTTTTGCAGGAAACACAATGCTACTTTGAAGATGGTCACCACAAGACCCAGGTGTATCTGATGGAAGACCTAACTTATGGTCATCAGATGACAGGACCAGCTATTATCATTGATAAGAACAGGTTAGTATCTGGTGCACAGGATTAATAAGGGTCATTGGGAATATGAAAAGTCATGGAAATTTGAAAATGTAGTTTCCAGGCTTGGATAGACATTGAATTGATTTAAGTGTGGAAATTCCGGGTTGGACAACAAACCACTTAACAAGGTGGAGTTTTTATTCTAAAAATGGTTTTGTTTATCGTAAACAGAAAAGACTAATCTGTAATCACAACAGTTTGATATCTTCGTTACTGAAATGGATATATTTTCGAAAAAGAAATTTCGCCCAAACGACAAACCATTATATTTATTTGTTTCGTTTACCATTAGAGTGAATTGATTGTAATTTGTCTTGACACAGTACCATATTGGTGGAGCCGGAATGCTTGGCATCGATTACTAAACAAGGAGACGTCAAGATTGAGGTGCGTGACTCCACCCCTCCCCCCTCCGCTCCTCCCTTCTTTGGCTTTAAGAAATAAGGATTCATGGTTGTAAGACTACAACAGTTGATTATATGCAGCAGCTTATTGAAAATGAAAATGGAAATTCACTTTGTTGGTTTAAAATAAAACCATAAATGTAAAAAGTCAATTCTATTGTTTTGAAATTGTAAGTAAGTATCAAAACCTTTTGTTGTGATATACAAGTAGATATAAATTGTATTAAATTGTACTGTGTTTTATTGTCTTTCTTGTACAGTGCCATATTGTATTGTATTGTAGAAGAAATGTTTGTGTTGAAACAAGCTTCTTTTTCTCAGAAGAGAAAACTTCTGAGTCCCTAACGGGAATCGAACCCATGACCCTCTGATTACCGTAAATGTAAAAAGTATTGTATTGTATCGTATGTGTATTTTGCGTTATCTTTAAAGATGTAAAGATGCTTAAAGATAACTGATTGTCTCGGGTTTGATCTGTTTTGAATGAACTACTTCTAAATTTTTTTATTTAAAGGTCACAAGGCACAATGATGAGAAAGCTATTGGAATTGAAAAAGACGATATCCAGGTTTGTAAACTCCCAACAATTTATCCGTTGTCGACACCATGTTCACCCATCTGGTATCTCCAAAATCTTTCTCAAAAGCCAGAATCCAGTTGATGAATTCAGAATCCAAATTGCCGAAATCTCCTTCATCAGACTGTGAAATCTGGAATCCAGTCAAGCAAATCTGGAATCCAGTCAGGCAAATCTGGAATCCAGTCAAGCAAATCTGGAATCCAGTCAAGCAAATCTGGAATCCAGTCAAGCAAATCTGGAATCCAGTCAGGCAAATCTGGAATCCAGTCAAGCAAATCTCAAATCTAGGCCCAGCATAGATAATCTTACACCGGCAAACATTTCTGACCCTAGTAACAGGCATTGTGTGATCTTCAGTTAACATGTTAAGCTTCAAGCTTTTTTATTTATCTCCTTCCAATTTCCAAAACAAGAAAATTGGTGATGCTGGTGCAGTGACACTTCACCTTTCTGTAACTTTTGCAATGAGATTTCCATTTCACGGAGTAATTCTGGCTGAGACCCAGAAAAGGCAGAATCATTCAGTGTTGTTAGATTTTCTGTGTGTTATGAAATATTTTTATATGATGAACTAAGATTTCTTCAATAGAAATTTGCTCCGACTCATCAGCGCTGTATGTATTGCATCCCTTAAAATAGTAGACCCTGACAAACTTTCCTCGCTGATTTCTTATTTAACTTCCATTGCGGTTTTCGCGGTGTTTGCTCATTTTCTTTTTTCCTTCTTCCTGTCATAGTTGTCCATATTCTCGCATCGTTTTATGAGTACAGCAGAGCAGATGGGAAGGTAGGAATCTCATTTCCTCTTTGTTTTGGATAAATTAAAGGGGACGTATAGCAAAGTCCCTCAAACTTTTCCTGCTCTGAAGCTAAATTAGGTTGATTGAAGGATTTATTTTCATATTTTTGGAACAGGGTCCTTCAGCGGACGGCGATATCAACCAATATCAAAGTAAGTACTAAATTCATCAAATTTGATTATGATATCTATATATGTGAATCATTTCTGACGTCATTGTTTACATCCTGCTTCATTAGCATACAACTTTAGGTAAAGAAAAAACCAAATAAAAAGAAATTAAGTTTAAAACTTGAGTTCAGTTACTTAAATTGTGGTTAGCGCCTCAAAGTTGTTTCTGTACAAGCAGTTTGAAAGAAGATATAATTGTCCGAAAAAACGCAAAACAACTGGGTGGCAAAACCGTTAATGAGTTCTTACATTCTTTGTAAAACTTCCATTATTTAAAACCGCATCACGAGAACAGTATGTAATATACAGGTTTCATTTTTTGAGAAGAGGCTTGTTTTGGAAAGCTCTTTTAGTATTCAGTACTTCTCAATTTGTATCTCAGTTAGAAAGAGAAGCACGTATGCTAATGAAGCAAGGAATGTAAACAAAGATTCACCTATACTGAGGGGCATCCAATTTTTTTCCAGTAGTATTCTGATAATATTTCCTCTAAAGACACAACAAAGTTTCTCTCTCTGAAGAATGACAGACTAACAATTTGTTCGAGATGTGTCGTATGTTTTTAAGTAAAATTATTTTTACTTCTTACCTGCAACTTTTTAGTTTTAATTGTTATTAACTTACGTAGAGGATAGTTTTTATTTTTGCGCAATTCATGAGAATATCGTTTGACTAGCTTGTATTTTGACGAGAAATACGGTGACATAAATCAAGTCCTGATATTTGCTTGATGAATCGTGCGTGGCATAAACAAATCTCTGTTGTATTTTCATCAACGTCCATCAAAGAAGAAGAAAACAGGCAATATGAGTTGGGTAACTTTTGCTATGTTTTACAATATCTTTTCCTAAGTGTGAAGACATTACAAATTTTACACCAAATCTCTGGTTTCTAATTGAATAAAACCATATTTCAGCAAGAAAAATATATGGTATAGTTTAAATTATTGCTCAGTTTAATTTAATACCTAACTCCGGGATGATAGAAAAAGAGGAACAAAATATATGACGTTAGGTGGACATTACGCCACTCACCTTCAAAGTTGGGTCTGAATCTATTATCGTAGTTGTTTTTCTCGAGTAAGGAACGCAAAATCCTCGATCCATTGTTACTGTTTGCATCAAAAGAACTAAAACAAAGGAATATGAGAATAAATCAGGATTACGTATCAACAAAATGCACGGAAGGAAAGGGAGAAAGTGGGAAGGGAAGGGGAGGGGAATGTGTTTTTCCCTGCCCTTTATCTTATTATATTTTAGCCTTATGCCATTGTTTATTTCAATCGCTGTTGCATGCGTCCATTAATGCGTCTGTGTCTGTGTGTCTGTTCCTGTATTTGCCGGTGTCTGTTTCTACCGGCGTCTGTGTCTGCGTACGCGTCTGCTTCTACTTCTACGGCTGTGTCTGATTCTGCATCCTTTGTGTCTGTATCTGCCTCTGTGTCTGCTTCTGCGTCTAGTGTACGCGTCTATGTATACGTCTGTGTATGCGTCTGTGTCTGTGTCTGCGTCTGCGTCTGCTTCTACTTCTACGGCTGTGTCTGATTCTGCATTCTTTGTGTCTGTATCTGCCTCTGTGTCTGCTTCTGCGTCTATGTATGCGTCTGTGTATACGTCTGTGTTTGCGTCTGTGTATGCGTCTGTGTATGCGTCTGTTTTTGCGTCTGTGTATGCGTCTGTGTATGCGTCTGTGTATGCGTCTACTTCTGCATCTATGTATGCGTCTGTGTTTTCGTCTGTGTATGTGTCTATGTATGCGTCTATGTATGCTTCTGTGTTTTCGTCTGTGTATGTGTCTGTGTATGCGTCTACTTCTGCATCTATATATGCGTCTGTGTTTTCGTCTGTGTATGTGTCTGTGTATGCGTCTGCTTCTGCGCCTAGGGATGCGTCCGTTTGTGCGTATTAGTTTGGCTCTACTTATGCGTCTTTTTTTACGTCTGGTTCTGCAACTGTTTACGCGTTTACTTCTGCATCTGTACTGTGTGTATGTGCCTGCAAATGCCTCTGTATCTGCTTTTGCGTTTACTTCTGCGTTTGTATGCGTTTACTTCTGGTCTACATAGTGTATGCGTCTGCATACACGTCTGTGTCTGCGCTTCGTCTGCGTCAGTGTATGCATCTGTGTCTGTGTCTGCTTCTGCAACTGTGTACTTGTCTACTTCTGTGTCTGTCCTGTACTTGTCTACTTCTGGTCTATGCAGTTTACACGTCCTCAAGCAGTCTGTGATTGCGTCTGTGCCTGCACTTCGTCTGCGTCTGTAAATTTGTCTGTATCTGTGTTAGTGACTGCTTTTGAGTCTATATATGCGTCTTCGTCTGCGTCAGTGTGTCATTTGTGTCTGTGTCTGCATGCAGCGGAAAAGTGATAAAATTGTTATTGCCCGAGTCTTTATTTCATATTGGAGGTCAATTCAATTTGCTTCAAACACTGAAAGCAAAATTATGGGGAAAATGGGGTCAAAAGTTAGTGTACAAGTTCATTATCCACACTTTTATGAAAATGGATGAAAACAACCGGAAAACGCACGCACGGTTTGTATGCTTGAATTAGAAAATGTCGAACAAAATAACCGACTCCTGTAGACAAAAATTTAAGTGTTATTTCTCTCAAAAAAGATTTAGTTGTATTCTGGAAAATTCCTCTTGATAGTTTTTAATAACTTCGACAATTAAATATTAATCGTCGCCGCCTTTCATAAAATTGTGAAACAACACTAAGCGGTCCAGCAATTTCTGCTCTGTATGAGTCTAAATGAGTTCAGGAATTAATTAAGATAACATCTAGTTAAACCAACTTTTCCTAAAAAGTCGGGACTACGAACATTTGTTTGAAGTCTGTCGTGAAGTAATAAAAGTTTTTCGCCTGTTTTATTTATTTACCACAAGTTGCACTGCCTACTTTAAATTATTAGTATATTCACAAAAACAATGTTATTGTTTCTTACATCAAGCAAATATTTATATTTACCTGCTTGATGCTTCGTAAAATGTAATCAAGAAGTAGAAAAAGAAGCAGCCATTTTGTACTAGTAGAAAAGTGCCCGGCATTTTCAGTACACCGACATCTAAATCCCGTCTTTACATTTCAGTAGCTTATCCCCATCTGCAAGAAAAGAAAATAATTAACGATTTCGAGTATTCAGAAATACGAATAGACTATGTTCCTAGTAATGATTTTTAACTATAACGAATTAAGACAACACTGTAATATTTCGGAAGAGTTTAATTTGAGCAACAAAACGAAACCATTTTCAGTAATCAAACTTATCTTGTCTTTTTTAACACTTTAAGCTATAACAATTAAAACTCTAAGAGAAGAAATCACAAACAGAAAATGAGAAACATTAACCAGGAAGGCGAAATAATTTCTTGATCGTTAAGTTTAAAACTTTTTCGAGAAGTTTCCCAAAACTCTTGCTTTAAAATACGAAAACAAAATGTTAAATGATTAAAAAAAAGTTATAGAGTTTTGAAAGCTCTAAGACTTTGTGTGTTCTACTCAACTTACCTTCACGAAATAGAATTACTGATCTCCAAGGTTTTATAGTTTAAACTTATCTTCGTCTCGCTATTTATTCCAGCAAACCGATTTTTATTTGAAGAATCGCAACTTGCTTAATTTTTTAAAACCATCGAGAACGCGAGCGTTGAACGAACAACCAATAAAAGAGTTGTTTTACGTGGCACAAACAAAATTTTTGATCGGCAGTGATCCCCGTAGGCAAGTGAAGCGAAAATGTTACCTATTTCTCTATGTAAAACCTGTTTGCACAACTCTGTGTTCGATATTATTTTGATGAAAAACTTTGTCAAAAGAAGGGTTTGTGAATAGAGACCTCCTAGGGAGACCGAACAATAATTTACAACGCTTTTCTCAGTCAAAAAACCTCCTACTAATGAATGAATATATGCAAATTAGCAGCTTTAAGTCAAAACACTATGAAAAATAAAAATCTTCTTCATTTTGTTTTCAATTTAACTACGCAAATAAAAACACTTTCTTCTTTACAGCTGTCGGTTTAGCAGTGACCTCTAATTTACGAAAATGTTGTTTTACAAATAAAAAAGAAAATTGAGAATTTTTGTGAAAAATCATTCTGCTTTTAAACTTGTGCTTCTCTCCTTCAGAAAAAACATTTTTTTATAATAAACTGCGTGAAAATATTAAGATTTTGTAAGTTTTCTTTGATGGGTCAATCAAAAAGGGGGACAAACTTTAAATCAACTTTCATTGTTTTAAACATATATTACTGTAACGTGTCGAGTTAAAACTCGCGCGGCAATTTTTACTGACCTAAAATTCTGGAAATTTAAAATTTTTCTTAAAATTTGTATGGTTTTTCTCTATAGTATAGTAATCATATCGAATAGTTTTTTCTGGCCACAGGTTTTCCAAATATTTCATGTTTCACTCGAAACTCGACGTATATTTCATAACTTGAATTGTCTCCTTTCAAAAGTCAGTAGGGTTTGGTATTTGCAATAATTACTGAACGTATTTTATAATGAATCGTAATTCAGTGGGTTCTCGCAATTTCGATATTGAAATGAAATTATAACGGGAGTAATATCATCTGCCCTTCTCAGCTGGCGGAGGGAATTTCATGCTGATTAAAACGTTCCCTTCTGCTTCAAGCAGCGCGTATTTAATGACGGGACAATTGCTTCGATTTGGAATCTATATAACGTCAAAAAATGGATGTTGGAACATTTAACTGTAAGTTTAATACGATAAATCATATTTAACAACATATAAACATTGCAAATATATTGCTAAATTTTTCACAATCGAAAAGTTCGCACTTTTGTCTTTTATCGATTTTTTATGCTATTAATATGCAATGATATGTAAAACTGATAGTTCTTTTATTGTACAAAATCTCAATGACTTTGGCTCAGTCGGGTCGCAATTAATGCTTTAATCAAATCCGACTCATTTTGCGTGTTGCGAACAAACTTGACAGTGCTTACTTGAGCATTGATACCCTAGAATTCTTAAAATTTGAATGGAAAACATATGACATGAGTGGAAATAAAAATGTTAGTTTCATGTTATTATTAATTGAAAGTAATATATTTTCTGGTAATTAAAAATTCTAATTATTTTCAACCAACGCGTGAAAATTATGGAAGCTGGACAAACGTAAATTAAAGATTTTACTCAGCTGAAAAAAGAAACAATAAAGAAACTTTTTCGAAGTAATCAAACCAAATACATCAAATGCCGCCATTAAAAAGAGAAACAATTAAGTTGAACGTGATTTAAACAAACTGATCGACCACAAAAATGTGAAGTTTTTGAAAACCAGTTTTCAAATTTGCGTAGGTGGCCCATATCAGAAATATAAAGCAAAAAAAATTGTTGTTTCTCGTCCCTGCTTTCTTCCTTTTTGGCAGCCGCTTCCTATTTTTTACTATTTGCTATTGTAATATAAACCTTTATTCGGCATTTTCTCCTTGAAAAAAAATTGCTGCTCACTTCTATTTATATCAATTATCTGAAATTACTTTCACAAAAATGAAAAAGTACTTATTCAACAAACTTGTGACACAGCAAATTCCAAGAATTTGTACACTGATTATTTGTTTTCAAACAGTATTCCTTTATCTAAAATTTGTAAAATAAGTCAGAAAACACTCCTTCGTGTGCAGCAAAAGTTTTTATATTCAACTACATTTGTTTCTGGATCTTCTATAGAGATATTTGTGAATGTTGGGCCCTTTATCTACCAAAAAAAAGAAATAGTAAAAATAATAAAAATACTAAATAGTATAAGAACCGCCCACACTCTTTTTTGAAAATAGGCCAGACGGCAAAGAACTTTTTTTACTTGGTTTGTTTGTTTGAAATGTTTTAACAGGCGTACTCAATGCAGTTGGCTGGTTTAAATGGAGGCTTTTAATGTCCTTATCCGAGAAGACGTGAAGGTCTAACCATTTGCAGATGTTAGAGCAAAGACAGCAAATTCTCCTCCTTTTAAGACCCT
>JAODFW020936369.1:0-11041 GCA_027575235.2 Palythoa mutuki
ATATTATAGTGGTAGCATCTGTGTGGTATGTGGTTGTGTCTGTCATTGACAATTATGTTATACAGTCACCAAAGCAAATGCTTGCAAATGCCCGGGGTTGTGGACATAGTATGATGACTGCCTATTATACTGGCATAGTGCTCAACAAGACAATTGAGAGATTAGATTGTCTTTAAAGTAAAGTAATATGTTTTTGGGGATTTGACTTGAGTTTGTTTCTAAAATACTGTACAAGAAGAACATTTTGCAGAAACTTATTTTTGCAGTTTTTGTGAATTTTTGGCCAACAAGTTTGCAAAAATAAATTGCTGCAAAAGAAAACATTTTGCAAAAAATTACTTCTTTTTAAAGGAATTTAACTTGATGCTTTAAATATCTCACTTTCACCTGAATTTTCTTGACATAATGCAGCTAGAACCTAATGTCCAGTCATGTTTTGAGTTTTCCATAATTATATTTGTCTCTGATCTTTGTTGCAGTATATAACAGAGCAATGTAAAAAAAAAAAAAATTCAAAATATGACTTGATGCTTTCTGGTGCAGCTAAATTTTGGCATTAAAGTCCTCTGTCTAAAATTCAAAGTTTGGTATTCATAACCTTTAATAAAACTAGAGTTTTATTATTGTTACTTGATACTGGGTCTCAATTTAATGCTATTAATTTTATCTATTTTGCTTACCCACACAATTGGTATCTGAAACCATGATATTATTGTTAATGATAGGCTTGAATCCATTATCGAGGACATTATTGTTTACATGCATTGCAATGTTTTGAGGAGGTTTCTTGCTTCTATAGCAACAATGAATAATTTTGTTATCATACTTCATACATGTAATGTTAAAACTAAGTGCAATTTTATTCTGCTACAGCTGTACTCTGGTCAGTGTGGAAGTTATTGAAACTATAAATTATTTAGTTAAAAATCTCTGTTATGAAAGATCTTTTCAGTTCTTAAATATAAAATCTTAAAGCTCTCCATGCCTAGTATGTAATGTATCTTCTATTAATATTAAAATGCTTGCAGTCCGACTTCGTTGAGCTGCGTCCTCGCAATTCAGCCCCTGGCTGTGAAGGAGGGCGATTAGCAAGGCTGATTTATTTTATTTTATTTTTATATAGTAAGTGGTGAGATACATAACATTATATGACCTTGCATTTTCCTTCATTCTGATTTTGTTTCCCACATGGTCTGTCAAAATGCATATTTGGCTCATTGGCCATAAAATTATGTGCACATATTGGGACTGGCTTCCTAGATGTTGATTTTCACAAAATTTTTAAAATTCTCAAAATTACTTAAAAAATGATTTTAAAATACTTTTGAAATTTTCTTAATATTTCTAAAGATTTTCCTGAACACTTCCAAAGATTTCTGAAGATTTTTAAAAAATCTTCAAAAATCAAAAAATGAATAAAAAACTAGTTTTTAAACATTTCCAAAGCCTTACGATGATTTCCAAACATGTTGGCATGGGATAAATCACTGGAAGTCATAAAATAAACAAATTATTAACCTTGCTTGCTCAGTCTGTAGATAAAAATATCAGACCTTGGTCTGTTTTGTATGAACCTGGCTGTGCTCTTTCTGTACTGTTTAGACCTTGGTCTAATATTTTTCTATACAGACCTCACACTCAGTTAATAATCTCTTAATATATACTGTATCTATTTAGGAAAAAATTGTTCTCTTCTTGAGTAAAAACTTTTTTGTTAACTCTACAAAAGGAAAAGGAGCATTGAAATCACCATCATCATCATCATCACCATTGATCATCATCACCACCATCATTATTATCACCATTATCATTGTCACCATCATTATCATCACCATCATTATCATCACCATGATTATCATCGCCATCATCATTGTCACCATCATTATCATTATCATCACCATCATCATTGTCACCATCATCATCAGCATCATTATCATCATCACCGTCTTACCATCACCATCAGCCTCATCATTGTCACCATCATTATTGTCACCATCATCATTATCATCTTTGTCACCATCATAATTATCACCATCATCATCATCATTGTCACCATCATCATTGACACCATCATCACCACCACCGCCACCACTATCATCATAACCATTATCATCACCGTCAGGTTTAATTAGTGTTTTAAGGCTGTATATTAGGTTACATTTTATGCCATATGTAGATTATGAGTGGTTGTATAGATCTGTACATTTTTATACTGGCAGCATAATTATTATTTTATATAATAAATGTGCCTCAAGAATTTTAAGTCCTAAATCTCTTCTTTCTTCAGATATCAATGAACTAAGCCTACCCAAGACATGTCAAACAGTTTTCCCTGATCCAGATGATTTGTTAAACTTCAAATTAAATATTTCTCCTGATGAAGTAAGTACTTAGAAGTTTATGAACAATTTCACACAAATATGTAGAAGTTCAACTAATAATGAACAAAACTTATTTATAAAATGAGTTTAAAAGTACAAGTTTTCAAATAAAAATGCATTATCAGTATGAACTTAACTTAGGTAAGATCTTGATTGGATCCATATAGAATTAGGTACTAGGACATTTCCTTCACAGGGGAATTTTAGATGAAGCTATAATTTTGTCGCAGCCTGCCCTTATGGGTCATGTACAAGTTAATTCAATTATATTGACGTTCTATTGAATTAATGCCTTTCAATCTATGTTTTAGGGTTTTTACAAAAATGGACGATTTGTCTTTAGTTTCAAGGTAAGAGATATTTGTTGCAGAGTACAGTATGAGAAACTTAATTACTAGTTTTAAAAATGGATTATAAATCTGATCAATTCACATTAATTTATTTTGCATTATGTTTGAGTGACAAGCAGGCTTACTGAGGCTTTCTCACACACGAGCAGGGATGTCAATAAGGGCCGTAACCCATAACACCTGTTACGGCTGAGCTGACTAGGTGTTATGGGTGAAGATTTTCATTTCAAGTACAAAGAGTATACAAAGAGTACAAATTACATGAAGAAATGCTATGGGTGACACCTTTAATGAAACAGCTGCTTAACCCTTTCAGCCCTAAGCATTACAAATGATGTGTTGTTAAATTCTCCCAACTGAGTTCCATACTTCCTATATATGCAGTTTGGAAGAATTTGGCATTTCAACTTCCACAGCTTATTTCGCTTGATCAATTCCTTGCTTCTCATAACCAGTTCTATTGTTTTGTTTGAGTTATGTAAGGAGGAGTTGGAGTTTGATAATTTGCCTAGGGCTGTAAGGGTTAAAAACTTATTGACATCCCTACGTGACTGTATACAGTATTAGTCTTTGTGCATTTTCTGTTTCTAATGTTTGGTTTGTTTGGAATTAATATTGTCAGTATGAGTTTCAAGAAAATTACAATTATCACATAATATTATACCAAATCTGATGTGTGCTGATTGGTCAATATAAAGACAACTTGCACATCACATTACTACTACTGACTAATTCCTTCTCAAGACTAGCCTAGCCTAGCCTATACAATCTCATTAACCGAATGCGATGTCTGAATGGAAAAATATCAGACCAAGGTTTTGACAGTTTGGACCGAGTGCAGCAAGGTTTGTACAAAAAAGACCGAGGTCTGATGTTTTTACATACAGAGTGAGCAAGCAGGGTTAATAATTCATTTATTATATGACTTTCTTTACTTCCAGTAATTTATCCCATGCCTACAGAGGAAATCATCAGAACTACCCATTAGTTTTCGGAAAACTTCAGAAATGTTTAAAAACTATTTTTGATGCAGTTTTGGATTTTTGAAGATTTTCTAAAACTCTTCAGAAATCTTCAGAAGTGTTTGGAAATTTTCGGAAAATTTTGCAAGTACTTTAAAATTGTTTTTTTATAAATAAGTAATTCTGTGAGTTTTTAAAATTTTCTGAAAATCAACATCTAGGAAACTGGTCCTAATATGCATTTATACGGCCCGTGGGCAGAATATGCATTTTTACAGACTGCCTGTGAACCAATCAGAATGCAGGGAATTTCAAGGTCATATAATTATAATAATTTTTATGATCTATTGTTAATCCCGGGTTCAACCATTTTAATGAATATATTCATGGTTATTATATGTTTACAGTGTTTGTAATCACTAGTAATTTGGACATTCAATGTACATTAAAAAGATTAGTGATACAAACTGATGTTTCAGTATCATTCTTACACCATTTTCAAAATATATTGACAGATAAATTATGTACAATTTATTGACAGTTTTAAGAACTAAGGTGTAATGACTTGTCTTTCTTTGATTTTTTCTCTTCCTTTAATTTGCCAGTTTGTATTTACACCTCAGCTTTAAAAAATGTCAGTTCTACGGTAAGTTAGCTCAGTACTATGAGAATGGTATCCGAATGACACTGAAACATTTTTTTATAACACCAATATTTTTTAAGAAATATTATTATTGATATGTCAAGTAGATACAATTGTTTTTCTAAACAGGTTGGACCTGGATACCCTCATGATGCACCAAAGGTTAAGTGTGAAACAAAGGTATGAGCTAACGGCAGGATTTTCCTAGCAGCTAACCTTCTCATTTTTTACATTTTTAGTTTGGTATCTTTTAGGGTGAGATTCATTTTCCCTGTCAAAGCCTTATCCCCCCAACCTCCTTATAGTCCGCCCCCATCTCCTAACTTTTTATATATTACCTTATTATAGGAAATTAACACTCCATGAAATTAAGGTATTAAAAATTAATACAACTTAAATTAATGCAAATTTAAGGGAAAACAACTTTTGAATAAAGAAATTAACATAAAAGAGGAGGTAGGATTTCACAGTGAAGAAAATTAACGTGATTAAGACACAGTTGGTGGTAACAACTGGAACAAATTTTTTCAACACTTGATGCAAAAAAATTTAAAACTGAACAAAACTGAGCGATGCCTCAACACAACAGTATGTAAATGTTCTAAATGTAGGGTTACTTGACAGCATCTGGCTATTTCTAGCATTTTTTACGCAGTCCATGATACTGGCCGATCTCCACCCTGATAAAATAATACCCTTTCCTTTAGATTGTAGTTTAGGTGTCAAGAATGTTTGAGCAGGTGCCGAAATTGGGGTTCAAATACTGGAAATTATGAGCGCGGAAATTAATGCTGCACTTAATTAATGTCACGGCAATTAACACTGAACAAAATTAACATGACTTGAATTTATGCGAATTTTAATGATTTGTGTTAATATCATGGAGCTTTAATTTCCTATAATAAGGTAATTAAAATTATTATGTATGGGACTTTCCCTTCCAGGAGCACAAAACAAGGCATCTCTGGGTCCACAGTGAAAGACTTATTGCATGTTGACTCACTTTATTTCCCACTTCCTGTTGCCTCCCCCTTCTTTTCACAAGTGCCTATAGATAAAGTTTTAATGTTCCCACAGGTATACCATCCTAACATTGATCTGGAAGGAAATATTTGCCTAAATATCCTAAGGTACAGTAAATAAAGTTAATATTATGTAAATATTGCAGGGCTTGAACTCACCAGTGGCATTGTGGCAATTTGCCGTGATGCCCTTTGCTCTTGCCGCAATGCCCCCATTAAATTTCGAATTTTACAGCAAAATCTGCCTGCCCATTTTATCTGACTGCCGCAGTGCCCTTGCCATGGAAAACATGTTGATACACCTTCAGCAAGAATTCCAAATTCTGAGGGATTGTGCAATGAAAAGTTAAATATTTGAAGGAGAACATGTCAATCGGGTATCGTAGCCACCATATTAAATTTCTTGAATATTTGTAAGTGTTATATTTTTGCCTTGCTGCCCTTAGAAAATTTATGATAAATTTGCCTTGATGCCCCCTAAACAATGAAAAAATTGCTGTGGTGCCCTGACAAATTATGATTTTTTAAGGCAAAGTTTGCTGTGCCCCCTGAGAGAAGGCCAGTTCAAGGCCTGATATTGTTAATTATATTGTGTACTTGTAAATCAGTCATTTTTATTTGGTGCCACTTTTTATAATAATAACTAAGTATTTAGCTAATTATTTTGTTGTTTTTAGGGAAGACTGGAAACCTGTTTTAACAATAAACTCCATTATATATGGATTACAATATCTATTTTTGGTAAGTAAAATTATATAGTGGCTTTGCCTTAGGCAAACTAAGTGATTTTTACTTAATTCAAAACTATTCGATGTGTCGGCGAGTAGATACAAACTTCAAATAATGTAGATAAACAAATTATTATCGCCGTGGGAATTTGTGAAAGCTGATGTTTCGAGCATTAGCCCTTCGTCAGAGCATCATTAGATGCTCGTCAGAGCGTCATGAGATGCTCTGACGAAGGGCTAACGCTCGAAACGTCAGCTTTTACAAATTCCCACGGCAATGATAATTTGTTTATCTACGTTACTTGAAGTTAATAAAAAAAACACTTTGCCGACATGCTAAAGGTTTTTATTTGTTCTTTGTCGGCTATCTAACGCTGTATTCACAAATTCAACACGATAATTGCCCAATCGACACGATAATTGCACAACTCTACAGCTGTATTCCAAGGTGCTTTCTTTTTTGTCTACTCAAACACTAAATTATTATAAATCAAACTACAAATGACTAGTTGGCGGAAATTTGATTTTCCCTGTCTATCTTCTTGCCTTTTGTTTCACACCCGATATAACGACGTTTTTGGGGATTTTTTTAGCAACTTCATTATATTGGGGTTCAGGTTATTAACGAAACCCCAATACGATTGAGTAATGTATCCCGCCCCCTGTGACTTTGCTACATCGGAGTTGCACTGTATTTAGAATCCTGGGAATTCTAAACTTGAAACTCTAGCCCTAACCCTGATCCTAAATCAAGTTCGAAGCCAGAATATCCTTACCTGTAAATGATTTGCAGGGAGTGCAAATATCCTATTGCTGAAGCTATTTCTGCTGCATAAAATCGCGCTCTGTACATAAAAAAGAAAACACATACTTAACTAAAAACCATGTAACAACATTTTATGTCAGCCGGCTCTCTATTGTACACGACAGAAACATGATAAATAAACCAATATTACTTGTACTGTAAGTTTAAGTACGACTTCCTATAAATTTTGGAACTTGACTCGATGGGGTTCACTGAATCAAGATAGTTGGATTTCAATGTCTTTGCCTTAAAATTCTTCAAACATGCATTATTAGCCCTTATCAAAACGAGCTGGGGTCTTGGTATGAATATTCAAAATCGATTGAACTGATGCTTGTTCCTCCAACCCATACAAAGCTCTCTTATTTTAGCGATTTTTAAAAGTGTACCATGCCTTTGCGTTTAAAACAATGACTCATATTTGGTAAACTTGCGAATGTTTGGCTGCTCTTTCAGATTGCGGGCCTCATTTTTCAATTCAATCGATTCAAAATATTCGTATCCAGTCCCCTGCTCGTTTTGATACGGGCTAACTGTCATCTACAACTGATAATTGGCTTACACCCCCGACATGTCATTATAATACAAACAACAAAAGCATTTTCAGTGGAAAAAAAACAACAACAGAAACTGGGAAAGTCTTAGAACTTAAAGATATTACCATAGGAAGGTCGTTTCAAAATATTACTTGTACATTTACACTGTATTAACTCAAATACCACTTTACCTTGACTCTGGAAAATATCTTTCTCTTTGAAGATGGAAGAACAACTAAAAATGGGCACAAAACAAATTTGCAAGGAATAATTAGGCAATGAAACATACCTTTATAGATGCTAAAACTGCTTATATAGAAAGTGTGAAGCTCAACTGGGAGAATCTACCAACACTTCGTTTGCCGTGTTTGGGGATAAGAGGGTTTAGAATCCACAACACACTTGGCACCACACAAACTTCCACTAGAAAGCTTGACCGACATAGCCTCATGACAGAAAAATGACATCAAGAGGCCCACAACCCATTGCGCACTGGGGGATCCAGACATTTTTCAGGAAAGATAAACGAACAAAATTATTTTTCAATGATTATGTTACTGTCTGCTTTCGCTAATTATCATATAAAAACATGATCAACACTGTCTGAGATCAGTGTTTTCAATATCTTTTTTAATAAGTGTCCGAGTTACTGAAATAGGCGTCTGTGTCCCAAACGGGGCCGAAGGGGGGCCTGGGAGCATGCCCCCCAGGAAATTTTGAATTTTAAATGCCCTGAAATGCCCATTTATTGTAGTTTGGCATCAAAATCGTAGCAACTGAATAAGTCTGAGAAGAGTCTAAATTATTATTGAAAATTGAAAAAATAACACGATTTGCAACGATTTCGTTTTGGTTTTAATCTCAGATTATCTAAATGATACCTGTTGAGTAGTGCATTTTTCTATAAATACAAGTATGCCTTAAAGTTTGATTAAAATTTTACTTCTATGTTTCGGGGAGTTAAGGTCATAAAATTTAACTATGTTGTTTTGACATTTTGGTTGACTGGTCACCTATGAAATGAACATAGTAAATTGGCATATTAAAAAAATAAATTTTTTTAAGGAGTACAATAACCAGCGGTAAGACGTAAAATAGGCGGCGCTGTACCGCTGGTAGTCGCCTTTTATTGAAAACCCTGGTTATGTAAGGGGAACTTAGATAATAATAAATTGCCTGCGGCTGAAAGGGTACACATTTGATTTTAAAAAAAGTTATTCTGAATCCCTAACTATATCTACAGCTGGCTTTAGACTGCCATTAGTCATATCATAGTTCAAAAAGATTCGACTTTGCAATAGAGACCTTTAGATCCGAGTACAAGTATGAGTATCAGTACAAGATTTCAAGCATGTGTGTGCTTATACAAGCAAACTCATTGTCAAGAGGACGAGATTTTAAGCAAAAGTCATCCTCTTGACAATGTTTCTTTGCTCGTAAAAGTGTGCACGCATTAAAATCTTGTTCTCATACTCGTACTTGAAAATAAAGGTCTCTAATACTGGTAAGATAGCCCTAACACAACTGTGAAAACTACATGTCTGTGATTACATGGGTGGCGGAAACAAAATATTATGGGGGGAGGGGGGGGCACAATGGGAATTGTAAAAGTTTGTTTTTACCCCATCCCCCCTCCCTGAAGTTTTTATTCAAAAGTTGCTGTTCGTAGCCAGATTATTATTGGGGGTGGGGGGTGGGGGGCAGTTCCGCCACCCATGAATTACTCATGGTCAAGGCCATGCTAATAATAATTGCAGTTAATGTTTTCAAATGACTTGTAAATTATGGGATGGTTTTATCTTTTCACTTTTTTCTGTATTTCACACTGTATGCACTTGTTTTTGAATTTCTATTTTTGCAATATCCCTTGTATCTGCACACTGGGTGCCACCTTGGTGGATTAATGAAGTAAAAGTAAAAGTTTGTATTTAGGAGTTAATGAACAGTTAACAACTTCCATGTCTTGGGACGTTGTCTTGTATAATATCAATAATAACATTTTAGGTTTTAGTTTTTAAGTATATTAAGTCAAAGTCAAATTTCCATACTAAATTTCATTTGATCTGCACACAGCAAAACCTGTAATTTTAAAATTTTACAGAAAAGAAATGAGTAGAAATACAGGATAGGATTTAACAAAGAAAATGGAAAAGTTGACAATAAACAGAAAATTAAACATAGATACACATACTAACAAACTGACACAAAGATTGAGAAAGATACCATTGATTAAATAATGTTTTTGACAAGCACCAAGAACAAAGGTCGATCAAACTTACTTTAGACTGAAAAAATGAAGCATAAAAATGAACTGTGTTGCCAGATATTGATAGTAGCTGCAAGCTCTGCTCCATTTTTGGATTCTGTATAGTTACAGTCTTTACTTTCGGCATGCCAACTGGCCTGATGACAAAAAAAAAATTAATAGTAAGAAGGATCAAGATGGCAGCTTTGCACTATAAATTTTTGTCCTGCGATTAGCTACTTCAGATTATATATATATTAACTTTTATTCCTATAAAAGTTAATAACCTTTCATCTAGATGACATTTCAAGAGCATGAAAATGTTGCTTGGCAGCGGAATGCTTTGTGCGATCACAAGAGTTTGACTGATTTTACAGTTCAGCAATTCGTTATGTTTTTTCACCCAAGTGTCTGTTTGTTTGATTTAACAATCCACTTTACCAATAACTCCTTATCCTCAATTCGTAAAAGATGCCAAAAAGTCTTGCTGTTGTCATAAGATCAGTACTGCTATGCAATGCACCAGTAAGGCATCATTATTTAAAAGAAACATCTAAAATAGTAAAAAAACATACAAACTACACCAAATTTCACTTTTCTTTACTGCATGCAGCTAGAAAATATCGCTGTAATGCATCATTTTGATGCACAAAAACATTGTTATGACATCATTGTGAATAAGGTCTCCATCGATATTTTGAAAAACATTGTTCAATGAAACAAAATTAACCTCTAAGTTGCAGTCTGATCCTTCACAAAAAATTTTCATTTATTTTCTTCAATGATTTTAATTGCAATTAAATAAATATAAAGTATTAATAAGGCCAACAAAATATTATTTATAAATATCTTCGCATCTAAATGTTGTATATCCAAATCCTATTTTTGCATAGAAATGAACTATTACACATTCTTAGGGAACATTCAGTTTTTAACTCTTTTTACTTTTGATTTGGAAATGAAAATGTTTCTAGACTACTAAATTCCTTATCAACTATGCATCTACTTTATTTACTAAAAAAGGTAATTAGTATTTTAATCATGAATTATTTCAATGATAAAGAAAATTGCCTTGGGGATAACTAAAAATATGCAGAAAAACAACTTGTTTTTAAAATTAATTGTATACTAATCATACTGTTAACAAAAAGTAGGAATAATTTTCACCTAATAATCAAAACTGATGAGCTTCCTTGCCAACCACAAAAACACTTGATGTAAATGCCATGCATTTCTGTAACTCTTGAGGATATTTATCAACTGTTTTTTATTCATAATTATGATCTACGTCGTTATTATGACTTTTGATTCTAGATCATTCATCAAACTTTATTACAGCAATTTCAACTTGTGGTAAAAAAATCCTTTC
>JAODFW020936460.1:0-11037 GCA_027575235.2 Palythoa mutuki
TTGATCATCTACGCGAGCAATAAAAATTGACAAGTAAACTTGTCAAGGAAATATTGCTCGTGTAAATGGGGCTTTAATGTCTTCAACTAAAAAATGAATTCTGGGCCTTGGCAATAAATGAATAAATGGGTAAATCGTTAGCAAACGTACATTACCCATAATGTAAACAATTTCTTTTCAAGTTTACGAAGCATCGCAATTGTTGCTGATCCTCAAAAAAAAAAAAAAATTTGAACACGCAAAATAAATTTTCCTTAAAGACATTCCCCGTTGTTTTACCAATTATAGCTAGAATCCCCAGTGTTTAACACACTTGCGTGCAAACGTTATTTTAATCTAGAAACAATTAGGGAAGAAATTAAAAGAAAACCATAAACATAACCGCAAGACAGGTGAAAGCAATTGTCTCTGTTATTTTGATCGTTCACTGAACATCCTTGTAATGTAATTTTCAAAACTGCTTTGTTTCGTGAATTTTCTTAATTTTACCATGTTGTACGTTATCACAGCGAGACAAAAATAACTTTTAAGTTTATATCGAAACTATTTAAATTAGCTTTCAAATAACAAAGGTATTTATTGAGAGTTACTATTTTCGTTTTACGATCAGTTGATAGCATAATTATTATAAAAGATTTGTGATCTGATCTAAAATAGTAAAACTAAAAGACGTTATACACTGACGTACTTTTAAACTCTCCCGGGTCTACAAAGCCTTTGTGAAGCAAATGCTTAACTTTCCACCCGGACGAAACATTGAGCATATTTTAACTTTGACGAAGGTCACAGATAGTGGTCGAAAATTTAGAGAGGTTTTTTAAAATTTTAAGTACGTGTATAACGTCTTTTAGTTTTATTATTTTAGATCAGATACAAATCTTTTATAACAATTATGAGTATTACTATTATTGTTATTATTATTATTATTATTACTTGTTTTCACTCAAATGTAGAAGTTTAGTTATGCATATTAATGTGACTGGAATACAAAGTAAAAAATATTTAGAGATGCTATTTTGAACAGTAAATTAAAAGACGAAAAATAGGATCCAGCTATCACACATATTGTGGCCAATTAATGTACAGGAACTTACCACTTTCTTCTGGAGAGAGAAATAAGTCGTAAACCCGGGCGATACAGAATATCCTTGCATTTTAACCGGCGTTTCATGGGGATCATGCAATATCACTCTAAATCCGGCCTCGCTGACACCAAAGTAATAGTCGAAATGTTGTACATCAATTGTCAATACCAAACCTTTCGATTCCCCTGTGTTATTGAGAGTTAGCACCGCCGAGTTATTCTTTGGCGAGTTAAACGTATAACAAACATCCCCCTGAGCGTCCTTGAATGAGGTGAAGTTTTCCAAACATCTTGACCGAAGAACTTCATTCTTCCATGAGCAAGAAATGATCATATCCGAGAGAGCATGCGCAGCATTTCCTAGCGTTGTCTTCATGTCTTCTCCGGATATGGTGTACTGGCTGTGGTTTAGCCCGGCCATTTTGGCTTTCAGCTTTAAATCCATAGTCGTACCATTCATTTTTGTTTTTCGTGCATCGTTATAGTTGCACAGAGATACAGCCGGGAAGTCCATTTTGTCTTCATATTGAAGAAGAGTCGCTGTTGTGAAAGGGAACTCGAAGTAGTTGAAAATGCTTTCCGCACACTTCTCGGAAAACAGGGCGAACGCTCCGATAAGAAGCAGAGTCCAAAAGAGTCGCCGAAGAGGCAATTCGCCATCAAAGCAGTAATGAAACCCGTGAAGAGTATGACTCCCAAGGAAATCATTCCACAGCTGTGTCAGTTTTGTACTTGTCTCATTCCTTTGTTCTTCTTTCTTCGCATCCTCGACATCGTCACTATTTGCTTTCTTGTTCAGCATTTTGGCGCCCGAAAACCACGGCAGGCATTGCTTGTGGAAGAGTTGACCGTTCATATTTGCATTGTTTGTCTCGGGTTTGATGTAAATAGGGGCCACGATTTCCTTGTTACAGTGAGTACAAACTGCACAGATATGTCCTCCTCCGTTACTCTTTCCATTTTTCCCCTTTAAAATAATCTGAACATCGCCGTTCTCCCGCGCTAATGTATCAAGCTTCACAAGGGACATGTTTACGCTTCCTTTTGTAACTGCTTTGATATTGTTCTCATTTGCCTTTGACGCTAGATTCAACCAAGATAAGCAGCTCGTTCACTCCGAGTTAATTGCAGAGATTGCATGGTGAGGCGAAAAGCACTTGATAATATTCAAGTACCGAATCGTCGAGAAACATAATCTTGTTTATCGCTCGGCCAATACGCGTTCGCTGTTGGGCCACATACCGATATTCTAATTGAGATGGTTAGCACGCGAAATTCCCAAAACACAAATTTGCCTTATTTTTAACCGCTTTAATGAAAAGCAGCATTTTTTGGTCAAATAAGTTGTTACAATTAAGAATAACATTTGTAAGTCATTCCTAAGTCAGTGGAGCAACCGATGTATTCCCTCTAGCCGAATGTAAAGTTTTGCAGTCCTAAATAAAATATTAGATTATCTCTGTGTGATTCGCGATAAAAAATTATTTGTGTCCATCAAAGTTTTCTGCGCATAGTATGTTTTGACAATTTACACGAAGAAGATATTTTTATTTCTTCGTCTTTTTTATATATTTTTTGTTTTTCCGTCTTCATGTTTACATCGTCTTCTAATTAGCTAACTGTTTTGTCTAACTTTTCTCCGTTGCAAAAAACTATTTTCTAATGTAATTATTTTTTGGGAGATTTCTTCAAAAAAATGAACTAACTTATTAAAAAATATTTAATAGTTTTCACCTGCTTTATTTTGTGTGTGTGTGTGTGTGTGTGTGTTTTTTTTGTTGTTTTATTGTTTTAGTCCCAGTTGACAGATAAATATCCTATTTGTTTAACTGTTAAAGAATGTTAGAAACTGTTTTTAAGCTCAATTCTGCTTTCGATGGCAAAAAATCCGAAGACTCTAAACTGCAAATTAAAGAATTTTTAAGCATTCATTTTCAAGTTAGGGCAGATTACCCGTTGCATGCTAAATTCAAATCGGGTGCAAAAAAACTGAATTACATTTTGTGATCTTTCAAAAAATTGAACCAACGTATTTTAAAACATTTGATAGTTTCTGCTTTTTCTTTTGTCTTTCTATTTTTTTTTAACTTCCATCCGCTGATTTAAATATCCATCCAGTATGCTTAAATCTAAAAAACGTTAGAAACAATTTTGTTTTAGCTCAATTCTGCTTTAAACGGTAAAAAATTCCAAGAAAAAGAATATTTAAGCATTTATTTTTAAGGTAGGGCTAATTACCCCACGCTGATATCAAAGAGGTACTCCTACACTCCGGCAAAATTTGCCCAATTAATCTTACTTCAAAACACAACTGAATTTCGTCATGTAATTTACTTTATTTGAAATTAGTAAAAACACAAACTAAAACAAAGCAAAACCAATAACGAGCTCACACGAGTTCTGTTTCATGTGTCTTCCAGTTTGGCTTTACATGCAGCTTTAGAGCACAGCAAGATAGTGACCCGAGTAACTCACATTTTTGCCCCATACAAAGTTTCGACTCTTAGGTAAAATTAAAATCAAGACAATTACTGAACTGATCTGAAACGAAGAGAGAAAGTTCTTTGCCATTCAGCAATTCAGGCAACTAAATAAAATTTTGAAAAACATAAAACTAAAAAAATTAGACATTTTTGCAAGATGCCTGCAGTCCTTGTGAATCGAAAATCTTATGTTTGCTCGGATTTTGCGGTGCATTAGTGTTCAAAAAAACTTAAAGAGAATTATCATTCATTTTTCATACACTGTGCGCATTCCAATTTTTTATCGGCTGATTTGTACCATGCACGTGATACTGGATTATGACGAAACAATCAATTTGTCGTTAGCCTTGGAGTAAATTCAACAGACCGTGGCGTCGACCTACTCAAATTTTGACGATTTGTCATTTTAAAACTGTTTTATGTTCATTCTGCATTCCTTTAGTCATTATGTTCATTTATTTTTGGATATATGTTGTAAAAAATTATAATTAATTTTGTATCTACTTTGAAACAAATGAGAATCAACATTTTGCCTTGGTCGGCATTAAAATTTCCCGTTGATTGTTAGTGAACTCGTGCAGCTAAATCTCGATAATTCACTCCTTGAGTGCGTTAACCTCTGAATAATGAATAATGAACACTGGTCTTCTAAACGTAACGAATTTTCGCGTAACTTTTTAAACTATTAACATAGATAAATCAAGTTTTTGCGAAATGCGTCCTAGTAGGACATGTTTTTTGTCAACCTTGTTCATAAGTATTGACCAACCTGTTTTCTTTTAAATACAATTTCTTACAAGTTTCACAAATACCACTCACATCCTTAAACATGTACTACGTGTTTGTTCAAACACTTCTTAAATTTAAAAAATCTACTATTGCAAGAATGCTTTGTCACTTTTCCTGATGAAAACTGGAGCTCAGTTGAAATGTCGGAAAATTTGAAATAGATTTTTAAATTTCAATTTACACTTTTAGCCAGAGTAATTTATGGTTTAAGATATAAAGTTTTTGTTTTACACGCACTGATTAATTGTGTTCGACGGAGGGGAACGCATACTAATCGTGTTGTTGCTCGCGGGCTCAGGCTTGGTACCAACATGATAATAATTGTGTTCGAAGAAAGGGAACGCATACTAATCGTGTCGTTGCTCGCGGGCTCAGGCTTGATGCCAACCTGCGCAAAGCAGTTTTCGTATATCTGACAATATATCTATTCTAAAATGTCTCGATCTCATGAGGCCCAGTTGGATTTGTGACTATATTATACGTAACGTGCGGTTCGACATTCTAAAATGTCGCTGTTTCCAGGTTTGTTTGATTTTGTTCATTGTGTGCAGTGCTTTGAAGGTGAGTAAAAATTGTTGATTTGTTGTGCAGAAATACGAGTCTGGACGATTTCCATTCAAATATATGCTAATCAACGAACCACAAACAAACAATTGTCTCGAGAGCACTTACTAACCATTACAACTCAAAATTTATTTAAATGAATAAGTACACATTTATAACTACAACTTGCATAAGGGATGAATTCTAGCGCGGTGTTTACATGATATCGGATCGAGATTCATTCTGGTACGAGTTCGTCCCGGTTCCGTACAAATCGCTGCATTTGTTTACATGATACTTCAAAAATTTTCATACCAGAATGATTCAATACGGAATGAACTCATCCCGGTTCTCACTACGGATCGAAATTTTCGACCCGAAATGAAATCCGACCGTAATTCGTTCCAGTATCATTTAAAGAGTGTACGAGCTCATACCGGTACAAAAATGGCTGCAATGCCAGACTTCCAATAGATTGAGACGAGTATATAGAGCGTGCGCACTACACTTTAAAAAGTTCGTTTTCACGCTACCAAACTTGTTGTTGTCGTTTCATTCCGGTGTGAGTTCATTTTTAACTTTTCATATAAACACTTAACTAAATTTATTTATCTCCTAGCGGAATGACTCTCGATCCGGTATCATGTAAACACCGCGATTGTTGACATTTGGTAGGCGAGCTGTGATACACACGCACGGAAGTCTACTAGATTGAAACACGTCGAATGCACTTCACTAATCTGTGATTACTTCTAGTTTGAAATATATTTAGACTTTGTAGCCACTTGAAAAACCTTGAAGTTTAAGTCCCCACTCCACCCCTTCTAAAAATTCCATAGTCTAGAACGACCGAAATAAATAAACAGTATTAGATTGTTTCGCCACCAGGAAATTGCACCAGCAAGAAGTTTTGTCGTTTAGCCATCAAAATTAGAGTAGTGCATGAGCGTGATAGACCTAATCCACTGCCCTCAATGTATTCCCAATGAAATGAGGTTCTTTGTTTAAGCTGAACATTCTTTCGTGTTTTTCTCATTACCACATCTGAAACAAAGAACCTCATTTCCCAAGAGGACTGTATTGGGAAAACATTGAGGGCAGCGGATTAGGTCTATTGATCAGTACTAAATTATACTTTGAATTGAATCTCTTGAGCGACATTTATGTTCGGTTAGTTACATGTTAAAACAACTTGCATTCGCCCTAGAAACTAATCTAGTCAGTGCACTACGCGCCAATCGTCTGTTTGCCCGATTCTTGGTTTCGTCAAATTGTTAATCAAGATAGTAAAACAATTTTAAAAATATCTTTTTATTTAAAGTGTTGGTTATTTTGTCACTCCCAAAAAAGCAGTTTGAAACATACAGTTAATTCCAAACTATAAATCGCTTACGGTGACGAAAAATTGTGTTCAGACGGAATTATTCCGACTTTTTAAGAACACAGCTGCAGAAATTTAGGCTGTGTTTACATGACACCGGATCGAGTTTCGTTCCGGATCGAATTCGATTTCATTCTACGTTTACATGGTAGAATCAAAATGGCAAACCTGCATTGTTTCAGGTCAGCACACACATTTCTGGTCGCCATCTTGGATTTATACCTCATAGTGTGCATGCGCTATGCAGTGCCCCGCTGACCAAACAATTGAAGGTTCCGGAATGAACTTCGTTTGCATGATTCCAGAAAAGAATCTCGCACTGTAATGCCACTGAAAACCCTCTGCGAACTCGATCCGGAATGACTTCACTTTCGTTCCGGAGTCATGTAGACACTGTGCACTCAAATGCAGAGCTACAAGAGGCGGAATGAAGAAATCGGAGCGAGTTGAAACTCAATCCGGTATCATGTAAACACACCCTTACGATTACATTCAGGCAAATTATTGAAATTCTTTTGTTCAATTATGGGCTTTACCCCCCAAAATAAATCGAAACACTTTTAGGGTGGTTTCAAAATTACCGTAAGGGCCGGTGACCGAACCACCGGCTGTGCTGGCGATACGTCACCGGTACGTCTCCGGTAGCTTAAAGTTTTATGGAAACAACCAGCTCTGGAGTTTGTGGTGTCATGGAAACGTTGCCACCGGTTCCGAAAGAGTTGAGTTGAGTGCAACTCTTCAAGTCGTTGCGGCACCTCCGATAAGAAAATTTTTAAATGGAAACATTTCTTCGTGGAGACCGGAGACTACCGAGGACATTGTATTGTGTCATCAAGACGCGTGATTATAAGTGTCAAAGTTTTATTCAATAAAATCACATCACAAAACTAAATGGCGCTAATCGGCACGGTCCAAAATTAAATGATTTTCTCGTTTTACAGGACAAAATGAAAACTCCGAATCATCGGTCTATAATCAAACTCTCAGGAATTGTAACCGACAGTATCGATATATTTATGATAAATGCAACATCCTCTGCAAAATAAAATATTTGAAATATATTGGCATGTAACACTCTCAAAGTTTGAATCCGGGAAAGGACCCGTTCCAAAATTCGAAGGCGATCTTTCGTTGTTGGCCTTTTGCTAACACTGTCTGGGTTTGTAAGCGATTTGAGCGTAAAATTCATTTTGCCATTTTTTAAAAAAGTTTCTCTGACCATTCATCATAATCGAGCAAGATGTTTGGGCGTTGTTAACCATGTGCCTGAGCTGGTCCCGCAAGGGATTGTGGGATGAAAATTTTATCTGGCTGACCACGAAAACGACAACGGAGCAAAACAAACTCACTTTATGACTGGGCTTACTACAAAGAGCTGAGTAATTGTACGTGTATCATATTTTTAAACTCATTTTCTGCATGAACACCAAAAACAGTTTCCCCTGGGAGTCAGAGAAAAAAAAATTAAAGCCGTAAACACCTTACCGTAGCAAAAAAAAAGAATCTTTGGTATTCAATCGTATTGAGCATAACAAGCAACAAGAATGTATTTTCAAAGTAACATTTATTCTATCTCTAGATCTGTGCACAATGGCACAGTTGCAATCTGACGAAAATTACCAGAAAACTATAATTGTTTGTTTCCATTTCAACAAAATGGGGTTTATACACGGGTTTATATATACAGTAGTACCGGGAACACATTTATAAGAAATGGTTCCGAGAGCGTTGTTTGTTTCCAATACAGACACCAACAATTTTATTTCTAATTGGACGAAAATTACGTCATAGTCATCTGGCATAATTTATGTTAATTGATGCAAGAAAGCTAATAATCAATACTTATTCTATTTCCCAATTATGCTCCAAAGTCAGTTGTAGTGGATGACTCGCTATGTAAACGAACTTCCACCACTTCTTAGCAGAAACCAAACATAACATCCAATCAGAATCGTTATTTTAAATTATACGCAAGTAAGTTAGCGAGGAGTTGACCATTTATTTAACGGTCGTGAAAAAAATTGTTTGAGTCTTCAAACAAGGTTGGTTTGTCTCAGATCAAAACGGGAGTTTTCGATCAACCAATTTTTTATTGAAGTAAGTTTTAAGTCGTTTAGAAGAACTAGCGAAGCTGATCTATTAGTTTACATAGTGAACAAGAGAGACGCTCTAAACGTAGGAGGTTGCTTCTAAATATAGACTAGGTGGACGGAAAAGCAGTAAGTCAGTTAAAAAATTTATAACTATCCACATAATACTCAAATATGTCAATTTCTTCGAGTATTATATAGACTAGGTCTGGCTATAAGGCGGGACATTAACTCTAAGGATGATACTCCTCATCCTTACTATACTCTAACCACGGGCAGCAGCGTCTAAATATAGATTAGGTCTGTCTATAAGGCGGGAAATTCACTTTAAGGATAATTTTCTTCACCCCTTACCACTCTGACCACAGGAACCGGCGTCTAAGTATGGATTAGGTCTGTCTATAAGGCGGGCATTAACTTTAATGATAATTCTCCTCACCCTTACTACTCTGACCAAAGGAGGTGGTGTCTAAATGAACGCGTCGACTCGTTATTTCGAATTAAAAAAGTAATTATCAATTCAGTAAGTTTACATTCTTTGCATTCTTTCTTAAACGTAACGTTACAAGAGGGCACAAATTATAGCGCAACACTGTTGTATGAGAAATTGATATCGTGTAGCAAGTCGCGGATTAAAACTTTTAGCGCGATTTTTGTTGCAGCAACATGTTGCAAATTTTTGAATGATGTTAAGAGCCACGGTTTTGCGTTTTTTCTCAAACGTTTTCGTAACCA
Source organism: Palythoa mutuki (assembly GCA_027575235.2). Classification (NCBI taxonomy): domain Eukaryota; kingdom Metazoa; phylum Cnidaria; class Anthozoa; order Zoantharia; family Sphenopidae; genus Palythoa; species Palythoa mutuki. The sequence goes on from JAODFW020936460.1 coordinate 9,106, forward strand.
AATCCTCCTCCACATTTCACTGCCAATTTCTCCGTCAAACTAAAGGGGAACTTCCGCTTAATGTCGATTTCTGTATAATCGCTCGCGTCTTTCCTAATTGCGAATAAAATGGTCTCCATATATTGCTATATATATACAATTTATTTTCAGCGAGATAAAACAGATACGAAGCGAGTGATTATATGGAAACCAGCCTTTACCATTTTACAGCCTTCTCGAAACAAGTTGCCACGCTTCCTATTTCAAAATTTGATCCAATGTTTTTTCATTTGTTTTGGTTGAAAATTAATTCATTTTAGTTTGTTAGTAATCTTTATAATATTTCATACCTTACAGCGGTGTAGCTGGCGCTCAAGTCATTAAGTACGAGCTCAACAGAATTTCTGTAAATAATCTTTTTGGTATCTGAAAGGCGAATTACCCTTATATCAACGTGTTCAGATTTCGAAAATTATAATATTGACTTTCAATCTTAGAGTTATATGTGAAAAAAAGCTGAATAATTATTAACAATGTAGAAATTTTCAATACACGCTTTTTTTATAAGAACGAGGCTCAAGGTCGCCAAAATTTAAGAAGAATTCAACAACAAGCTCAGGCTGAGGCTTGATAACTAGGAAGGTTTTTGTGGTAGAAAATTAACAATAAAACTTCGCGATACAGCATAAAACATAAAAAGATTCACTGTAAAGACTGCTCAACAAACAATGAAGGTTCTTCGCCTCTAAATTCACCGTACAATACATGTGTGGCGCAAGGCGTTTTATTTTCCAATACTTTGTTTCATTTTGTTTTTTCTTCAATAAAAACCGCTCACGGAAATAAGAACAAATTGAAGCTGAAATTGCCAAAAAATTAAGAACAATGAGCCTTGGCAAAATTTACTGATTCTTATAAAAAAAGCGTGTAGTTTTGAGCACGAACATTTGAGACCACGTGTTGGCCACGTTTGACGTTGAAAAATTTGATATACATCTTAAGCTGTACAATTGGGCTTAAATAAAAAAATGGCCAGCTACGCCTCTGCTTTAAATAAAAAAGGTTCATTAAAGCTGTAATTACACTGCACGGAATTTTTGGCACGACTTGATTAAAAATAGTATGCGTAACAAAAACTATGCCGCGGCAAATACTTCATTTAAACGTAGGTTTCTGGTTCGGCACGGATGAAATTTGGCATTTTGGAGTCATTTTTAATATTAAAATTCACCTTTTTGATAAAAGAAAATTTTTTACCTAAGTCGCTCAAAAATTCCGTTTATTTGTAAATGATCTTTACTCTCTTTAGTTCAAAATTTTCTCGCAATGGCACCCTGTGCCTCTAGCTCCTTCAAAATATTTTGTATATTTGATATTGAGTAATAATCCACCCAAAGTTATGGTTAAAAGATTTCAATTTTCTTATTCTTTCCGCTGACTGTGTCCATTGGGCTTCTATCAACCGTCTGCCAACAACTTCTGATAACGAATGTAATGATGTTAAAGTCGACCATAGTTTCAGTCTCGGTATTTGTACCTGGTGTAGAGAACCATTGCTAGCAGGTCAAAATATTCTACTGCTGTCAAAATGCTAGCACCTAGAAACAAACCAATTTGTCCTCCGACGTCCCCTGGTTAAAACAAAAAAAATCAAGAGTTTATCAAAGAGAACAAACAAATTGAGTTTGGTACAGTTTATTTTAATTAAAAAGTTTTAGTCGGCGCATTGACAAAAATTTGGTTTATTCAAAACTTTCCCCCTGGTCTTGGTAAAAAGCAAGAACTCATATATATTTAGGAAATTATAAAAAACCACACAATAATGTAGACCACTTACGTCGGAGTTAAAACTCTTGTTGACGATAATAGAAAAACTAAAATATATTAAATAAAAAGTCAACACGACGTATAAAATTTAGCAAAGATACTATATTTCGGCTAGCCAAACTAGCC
>JAODFW020936548.1:0-11037 GCA_027575235.2 Palythoa mutuki
GAAATTTCAACTCAAGAACGAGGCTTGATCAGGGGTTATTTGAATGTTCACAAAAGAATATTTAAAATCGGCGCCATTATGAAAGTGGTCTATTATTTCTACTTCTCTAACAGTGCGAGGTCAACCTTCGCCTCGGTTTCATGTAAAAGCTTGGTTACCTTTCAGGAACTGTGAAAAGGTCTATTTTTTACACTCTTTTCAGTCTGGAGTTGCACTCTTTTGATCAACCAATCACAGTGGAATAAAGAGTGAAACAGCCAATCAGAACCCAGGAAAATACTGGGTTACTTTTACGAAAATTTTTGTAAATGCAGTTGTACTGAATGCAAAAAAAGAATAATATTTGGCTCTTAAAAAGTGATAAGGCGGCGTGGTTGGCACAGTGGTAAGATCTCTGCCTTCTAACCACAAGGTCCCGGGTTCAAATCTCGGCTCAGCCGAGTGTTGAACGTTTGCATGCACGTGTGACCTTCTTTTCGGCCAAAGTTAGCCACTTGGGCTCGTAAAAGGATTTATAACTTTTAGTTTAAAAACTGATTTCAAAATGGATAAAATTAATTAGTACCTTGACTTCGTGTCGTGCACTCAGTTTGGCCTGAAATCATACCTGTGAATTTAAATCAAACTCGATCTCACTGCGCACCGGTTCAATTTTTAAATCACGCGTTTTCAGACAACATCGCACCCCACTCAGTTCAATTTCCACAGAAAACGTTTCAGCGATTTATTTTGACTAGCTAGAAGCCAGATCATCTGAGCGTTCATGGACGTGAGAGGCCGTGGGTGTGTGCGTGGGATGATGGGAGGATCATTTGTAAAATTGTTTGTGGCACGATTGAGCACCTCGCAACGGTCGCCATTTTATTGACAATAATAAAAAATGGTCGTGGGTGTTTTGATATGTTTTATAAAATACTTTTTATAACGCATGCACGCAATGATTGGCTGAACGCCGTGTTTCTATAACTGTGTAAACATAGAACAATGACCATGCACGCCGTTATATGAGTAAGGAGAATTGATTTAAACTTAGATAACGTTAACAACATGCTTTAGTTTCTTTGTGTGGGACATAGAAATAGCGAAAAAAAACATTTTTTTCGTGTTCACATAGAGTTAAATAAATACTTGTGGAAATTTGGGAGAACTCGAAATAGCGTGGAAACAATCGCCCTTCGGGTTTTTATACATAACTTGCCTAGCACCGCTTGATATTCGCTAATATCAACGACCAACATTTGTTTGGAAGAAAATATAGCCACGAGACAAAATTCCGCCGTTATACGATGGATCAATTAATTCATCGAATTGGGCTCACAAATTTAAAACATGAATGAAAAGGAATAGCGAATATAATGTAGAATTTGAATTTTATAGAGCGATATTTCGGGTGTACTAGCCTTTATCAGGTATGGTAATACGGCACCTAACAATTATAAAGGCTAGTATGTCTATCTCTAGGGTCGCGCTATAAAATTCAAATTCTACGTTGTACTCGCTATTATTTTCATTGATATCTTTTAATTTTTTTTTTGGCGAAAATTGCCTATTTCGCTTCACAACGCCTAATGTTGCCCGACATTGGGCTCCAGGTAGTAGCAAGTACGCGCTTTTGCTTTATAAGAACCATGCAGTAAATTTTGCCGAGGCTCATTGTTCTTAAGTTTTGGAGACTTCAGCCTCAATTTGTTCTTGAATTGTTCTTATTTCTGGAAGCGGTTTTTATTGAAGAAAAGCAAAACAAAACAAGGTATTGTTGAGCAGTCTTTACAGTGAATCTTTTTATGTTTCATGCTGTATCGCTAAGTTTTAGTAAATTTTCTACCACAAAAAACTTTCCTAGTTATCAAGCCTCAGCCTGAGCTTGTTCTTAAATTGTTCTTAAATTTTTGCAAATTATTTGAACCTCGTTGTTCTTATAAAGTTGTTCTTATAAAAAAAGCGTGTAGCATGTAGGCCACATTGTAGAATTTCACTGTTTCGTCTTTCTGGCCGTACGATAACCCAAATAGGCTTGCATTTGTTATTTCTTATTGTGCAATATGGTGACCTTTTTTCTTTTTTGTTTATACTTTTTCAGACAAGTGACGTAGAGTTTTCAACGACTCCTAAGTCGACTGTCGTATGATTTATAATTTACCTAATAGTTCCTGTTTTAACTCACATATCATATACATCGAGGAATCAATGACAAAATTAAATTATTTAAATAGAAATTTTCTCACCAACTTCAACTTGTTATAATTATAAATGCAAGCTAGCGTTAGCTCAATTTTTTTTTTTAGGCGAAATATTCAGTTAGTGTGCACCTGATTAAGAACGGCTGGGAGATTGTCTTAGCGCTTGGAAAAAACATCCAGTAACCAGTTGAACAAGCTTTCGGGATGAGAGAAAATTACATGCTCTTGTTAACATGAAAAAAAGCCATAACAAAAGGCATTCAAGTCTGAAAAGTACGCTTGACAAGTCTCCATTGTTAGGCAAACAAGTTGTTGCATATTTTACAACCACGTGTTTCGTTAACTAATACGCTTCCTGTTAATTCTTGCCACTGTGAGCTGAGTCAGCGTTAAGGCTGCGAATTGAAATAGGCGACGGGGTGTTGTTTTTCCTCCCGTTTGAAGAATTATCGTATTCAGTCACGCACTCGGAGAATTTGGAGATGGTTATTCAATAGGGTTATGAATAGATGAACTGAAAGCAAAAATCGTTCTGTTTGATTTATCATCGATTTAGAAATCATTTCGATTCGACACCTCGACATCTTTTGCACTCATTGTGCAATCTACCTATAAATAGCCGAGAGGGACTGGTTCAACTTATACTTGCACTGCAATGGTGTAATTTCGGACAACAACATTCCCGACGACCTCGGAGCAAAGTGAACCAAAGAATTCTTGGGTGTATTATTAACAGTACAGGTAAATTAGCCCGTTATGTTCTCTTTAGTCGAAAAATTTTTGAGTGCTGCGAATAAAAGTTGTCAAGGTTAAATTGTAAAAGACAACCGTTTTAAAAGCACCAAGTTTTTTAATAGCTCGCAAACCGTGGCTGTCAGTTCAGCATAGGTCAATGTTTTAATTTCTATCGGTTCTTAATATTAGACCTGATTCGTCTCGCCACACAAGAGTCAGGATTTAGCGTGTTAGGACAGTAATAAAGTGAGTCTATAACTCGTCTCGCCTTTCGTACGTACGTGTATTACGTCAAGTTACACATGTTTTTTAAAAGCTACTGGCCCTATGATCGTTAACTCACGACTAATTTTGGTTTTATGACTAATCAGGGCAGCTAGGAGATTACGAAATGGAAACTGTGAGACTTGAGACTTAAGACTTTTGTCTTTGCTTACTAAATTTCTATGCACGTGACTTGTATTTGAAGACAGTAAAAGTGCAGATATTCGCCACAGGCATTACGAGTTAGTATTTCCCAGCGCCATGTGGTATTGTTTAATTATTGTTCGCCTGAAGTACAGCGACAGGGTCCGTACAACTCGTTAATTTTGAAGAGAAGAACTAACTCTAGACGAGGTGAGTTAAATTGGTGCAATATAGTAATAGAAAACAGAACTTATTTGGCTGTAGCGGAAATGAAAGCATAAAGGTCTTCGTTGTCTTCTAGGCGGCTTTGGTACTCAACATGTCACAATTTATACGGTCCATTGAAGTCGTATTCAAGAATCGCATTTTGGGTACACTTCATATTTTGATTTCAAATGAAGAACTAAATTAAATGTGTGGTACAAAATATGTGTCTATTCGTTTTGTCGACTATCAAATTCCTTCATTTATTTAACCGTCAGACCTGAAAACATGCATTGTGTGTGGAACATCTGAATGTCGCTTGTGCGGAAGTCGTTAGATTGGGCCTCAGTAGCTGATAGGATTGTGTTTGGCTTGGCAACAAACACGCAGAAGGCTAAAGAGCAAGTTAGAATTAACACTTTTTCCTGTAGAATTAAAAATCACTCTGCCTCTAGTTTTTTTTGGTGCCTGCTCATTATATCGACGTGATGAAATTAGAAACACTTTTGCATCATTATCCCGGAATATTTGAAATGTTTATGACACCAAACCAAACAACGTCCTGCCATTTGTCTTTCACGTGATAAAAACCCCATTAAATATTTTGAAGTAATTTGAGAATAAAATAAATTTTTCGTTTATTGGTAATTTCAAATCTAAAAAGATCAAGTGGTATAACCGCAAATTCTTCCTATTTTTTTTATTTTTATCCATTGGTAAATAAAACAAACAAATTCGAGAGTGTTGTACTTGTAGATTTTAAAACTCGAAATAATGTTTCGCTTAAATGGCTGTGAGAAAATGAAAAGTGATAATGATTGCTGCTTGAACTGAAAAAAAAAGGTTTTCTCTTTATAAATATCAAACTATGAAAATAGATAAATTATTAGAGAAGCAAGTTATATAAATCAGTGATAGTTTTATTCTTTTTCATTAGTGTCAATATAATAACGGTATATTTGTTGTGGATTTCGTAAACTGTTAGTGTTACAGTGGACGGTGCAAGTCGCCTCACTCAACAGGGTTTTGACACTGATCAACAGAGCGTTCTTATTCTAGCTTCCGCCATTCTTTCTATTTGAAGGCAAACTCATTTTCGCAACCCCAACTCTTTTTTCAACATCCGTAAGACCAGAAAGTGTGGGGGCTGAGGTCCCTGTTTTCGTTGTCATTGCGAGATTTATCAGGCTTCACCCAACCAAGATTCTTGGCAAGAAGTGTTTCTTGTTTTGGCGAAGTGTCAGTAATTTGTAACTTCTTCGTGTTTAAGTTTGTCTGAAAGAAACTGACGTAACTGATGAAAACGGCCTACTAGACGACATCGGGGCTTTCCTTTTTCGCTAAATCAGTTCAAATAGATTTCAGATAAATGGTTTTGAGAAAATGGAAAGTGATAATGGAATTGCTGCTTGAATTAACTGACAAAAAGGTTTCCTTTATATAAATATCAAAATATGAAGATAGATAAATGATTTAAGAAGCAGGTTATATAAATCAGTAATAATTTTATTCCTTTTCATTAGTGTAAATATAAGAACGGTATATTTGCATAAACTGTTACAGTGGACGGGATGTATATTTGGTAGCTTCTTCGTGTTTAAGTTTGTCTGAAAGGAACTGACGTATATGAAAACCGCCTATGAGACAAAACTGGGGCTTTCCTTTTTAAAAAATGTAAGTGATGAACAGAGTCTATCAATCCATGTGATTTGGAGGCCGACACCACTAGAGAACAAATTTGGAAATTCAGCAAAAGTACTGGGCCCAGTTCCTCCCAGTTCCCTTGGTAACTAGGAAAGTTTTTGTGTAAGAAAATTGACTAAGCTTAGCAATAAAACGTAAAAAGATTCACTGTAAAGACTGTTCATGCAACAGACAATGAAGGTAGTTCGCCTCTAAATTCAGCCGTATATACAATACATGTGTGGCCGTTTCATTTTCCAATACCTTAACTTAATTTGTTTTTTTTTTCTAAATAAAACCCGCTCACTGAAATAAGAACAATTTAAGAACAACTTGAGGATGAAGTCGCCAAAAGCTAAAAACAATTGAGCCTTGGCAAAACTTTACTGTTTCTTATCAAAAAAACGCGTGTAGGAACATGGATTAAAAATTGACCTGGCTTATCACTTATCGGGTTTTGAGGAATCGGGAGTCAAATCTTTTTTTTTTTTTTATCGGTGACTCAGAATTTTTTTTCATGTGCGCTAGTGTTATGGTAGTTGCTTTCTGCGTTTTTGTGATGTAGTCGGTTAGCCGAAGTCATGCATCTCCTTGTATCTCATTTCGTTTGATCAAAACAAATTTCGGAAACTTCATTTAACTTAGGTTACTTTTCAAAAAAACAGGGAGATTTCAGGAGTCGATCGGGAAGTTGGGAGAAAGGGAAAAAAGCGGCCGGAGACATCGCCAATACCGATTGGCCGGTCTGTTTGAATCTAAGAAACTGAAAAAACGTGTTGTGACATATCAGCTGTGAAAAACAATGAAACAATGTGAATTTGAGAGTACGAAACTATCTTTTGTCATGTAGTACAAATATTCACGTACTTTACACCGCGTTTTTATCATGTTATCTTTGAGACTGTGAGTTATTTTAGTTTTGTAGATAAACAATTTTGGCCCTTAAGATAAATAGATGGGAAACAGTGATAAGTGATTTTTGTGTTTGCAAAAGTTGGCAAGAGATGTCGAAGGGATCAAGTTATGCCGTACCTCTCATGTACCTTATCCAGTGATGGGTAGATTTTGTTTGTAATGTGGCCGATGAATGGTTAGACCTTTGTCTTTGAAGCGGGCGACAGTGTTTTTTTTATTTGTGCCAAAATAATAATTATGTATGATACAGCTAGTTTCTAAGGTGGGAAAAACTCCAGTTGTACAAAATGTAATTGTAAACAAATATAGCTGAGTGTTTCAATCGACCTGTGAATGCCTACCTGATTTGGGGGAAAAAAGAGCTTTCTTTCGGTTTTTAAAGACGGTGTATTATAACTTTATTTGTATTTCAAAAATGGATGTCGTTCAAATGAGTGGAGGTGTGACTGAAATGGACTTGACTTTGTTTTTAGACCTTTTAGGATTTAAGTCGACCTGTCATCGTCTGGACCAATATTGAACGTGTTTAGCTCAAATTCAATTCCACCTGGCGTCAAAAATCTTACTAAAAAAACGAGTTGACCTTTTTCCAATCAAGTGTTCAGTTCTTGAATCGAGAACACCGACAATATTTTATACAAAAGAGAGGTTTCTTTAATTTTAAAAGTCAAAACTACAAATTTATAACTTTATCAACTGATCATGGCTGAAAATTCCAAAATCAAATTGTTGTACAATAAAAAAAATATCAAATTTGCGCCCTACATTTCTTAAACTGTATCTGTACAGTTCTGCAAAAAAATCTAATCAAACTTGTTCTTCATATTGCGTATCGTGAAAAATACACTGTTATGGTAGTTTTTTGCATAATCGTTCTCCATTGAGCATATGACTAGATATTGAGAAAGATTTTGGAAAACAGCCACACGTTTGTTGGTTTTCGATTTTTAATATGCAAAATTCGTCATTCTTTATTATAGAAATGCGTATAGGTTCCTTGTTGAGTTTTATTTAGAAACGTAATTTCATTTTAATGAAATAAGTAAATAAGGTATATGGGTTTGCTGTATTTTGCAACTCGAAATGCATATGTTTTGTTTATGTTTTTAGAACGAAAATATTGCAATTTCTGGAGAATATTGCTTTAAGCAAGAGCATCGCCTAAAAAATTTGCTTTTTTAAATGCGTTTTACTCGTGCGTGTCATGTGACGCTATGATGCATAGACTTTGCAGCTTTATGCTGATTTTTATCTACTTTTAAAAGTGCGAACTTGATATATTCCGTATAAACACAATGTTTTTCTCCATAAAGAACACAATTTCTCACAGCAATTTTTGCCTGATGGATTTTTACTTAGAGGTTTTTCAATCCTTTTTTTTGCGAAACGTTTGTTTACATTAGCTCTTGCAAAACAGGTTCAGGAGACAATGCGACTGCATTCTCCGAATTCCCGAGTCTATCCCCCAAGGGAATTACGATTAGTTTTCGTTGGTCATAACGTGACGCGATTGGACGATTGAGAAGCACGTGATAGGCATTCGACTTTCTTGTCGCTGCAACGAGTTTCGCGCGCAAAGGAAAATATTGTGTTTCATAACAACAACTCGGATCTCAGTGGATGTCAATTTTACAAACATAGATGGACTGTAATGCGATGTTTTTATCTTTTTGGTAGACTGACTTATTTACCAGACTGAATCAACGAAATATGTCCCAATTGCGAAGGTATTCATTGGGGATATTGCTAGAGATTGTGGCACTGTTCTTCATCGAAACGCAAGGTAAATTAACACAGTATCGTGTACGTATCGTGCAAGTCTTATGAAATCACCGTCGTATCCCGTGAATAACTTTAGCCTTTCGTGACAAAATACTATTTTGTTATTCCTAAGATCGTTTTTATTCATTTGTGTTGAGATAGAAGGTGGTTTTATCCTACTAGAATCTTGTAAATGCGCCTTTTGGTTTGTTGGTACAGTCTGTGCGCGACTGTCGCTTTCTTCACTTACTACGTGTGTTGTTTTTCCGCGTATGGTAATGTATGTCGTCCATCGTGATTCTTGTAAATGGTCGAATAAACCAGTAAAGTAACCTTCTCTTAGAGTCTTTCTAATTTAAAACAAAAAGCAAGTTAATGAGAATGGGAAAGAGGTTGTTTTATTTTGTTTGGGTGAAGACCGCGTTCAGACCGCGTACATTTCTTGTCTGTGTCGTGGGTGAGAACGATTTTCTAACATGCTTTGCTTTCATTCATAGGTGTTCCTTGCGGCGGCGAAGATATATTCGTTTGTAAAAATCTTACATGTGTTCCCCTACACTGGAGATGTGATGGTGAAAATGATTGTGGCGATAATTCCGACGAACATAACTGCCGTAAGTATTACGATTTTAACTCGTTTAACTCCAGAGCCGAACTAAAAGTCCGTTCATGGTTGCATTGTCCACACGGCGTGTTTTGGCGTAGCCAGGCGAGTTTGTGATGTGAATCGACGAGTATTTTTTGTTTATGTCTTGTGGCGAAGACGATAGGATAGTTTTTTATATATGTTTCCGTGATCATACCTATAAACAACTCGAAAAAGATTGAAGAATGTTTTTAGTAATATAAAGGAAAAGTGACAACTTTATTCGGAAGAAGTTGTGCAAGAAGTTAACTACAATGGCGGTGTATGTGTCTGGTGTGACGGCAGCGACAATGAATGAAATCGACCCAAACATGGTGTGTGTGTTTGTATTTGGTGACCCAAATTCAGAATAAGAATAAGTCTTTTAGGGAGGGTTGAACTAGTATTGATATTGAGAAAAAAAGACTGAAATAAAACGTGTAAAGCGTTGAATATTTCAACTCGCCCACGAGCGCGTTTCGGGCAATCAATTGTTATCAGACCAGATTCTACGGCTCTAAAATGGATCTTATTTGAACGACGGAGATTTTTTCTTTTCAGAAAATCATTTCAAAGTATGTACACCAACTTCTTAGCAAAATTTAAGGACGTAGTCGTAACCCTTAATATCTTAAGCAATTTTTAAGTATTTTTATTCAGCTTTGAAAGTTTATTTTGGGACCTACCCGTACATTCAAATTCCATTTTCGCTTGAATGCATTTGCATAGTGGACGGAAAGATGCATGAACTACGAGTATGACTGTGATTATTTGTAATAACCGTGAGTCCGATTGGTTCATGGGATGATAACCTTCTCATTGACGTATTTTAGTAGATTCATGACATCTCTAGTCTGTTCCGTTCGTTAGGTACAATTCCATTCAATTAAGTATTACTAATTGTGAAATTTTAAAATCTTCGTCTTCATCGGTTTACTAGTAAATTTTAGGGTCGCGAAGCGAAATGTCGGAAAATTTCTTTATGATCACTCATATATTGATCGTGAAGCCGCCTAAGATCCAAGTGCATGTGTGAATTGGCATTTCGAAACCGGTTAGGAAGATGTAGGAAGGTGTGCAGTGCAGATAATCTTGAACTGTGGCTTCTTGTTCAACGGTTGGAGAAATTTTAAAGCAAAGTGAATCGGACTTTTGTGAATTATTTTTTTCTGTTCTTTTTTTTTATTAATAAAACGACTATATGCCTTTTTATTCATGAACAATTTTATAAGAACAGTGAGTTGAGAATTATTCAAAAAATTATGAACAAATGAACAAGTTAAGTTGAGTTTTGCACCCCAACACAATTTTTAAATTTGGGAACAGAAAAAAGGGTTTAAATGCTTCTAACCCCACATCAGTTCTATAACTTTTGGGAAGTATATGGTCATTAGGAAAGAACAGAAAAAAATTTTATTTGGTGGTATCTTATCTCCGATCTTTGTGACCACAATCCCATTTTACAGGGTCTGGGTTAATGATGATAATTATGGAGTAGCAAGTAAATTGTAACAATACATGGCACAAACTTAATGAAGAAAAACTTGCCAAAGTTGCTTATTTTGGCCCAGGGCCAGGGAAATTGTTAAAAAATCACAATTAACTGCCTTAACAGAGCAGGCTAAGTTTCAGAGCATTTATTGAAAACCTTGAAGTAGTGAAATGTTTTGTTGTATAGTTATTTAAACTCTTATGAACTATTGTAAACATTCACCCTGATTATCTTAAGTGTGGCTTGAAGGTCACAAAGAAAGGTAAATAAGAAAGCTGAAAAGCTAATCCTTTTACAAGCCATAGTGCCCATTGTAGCTGGTACTTATCTCTGGTTTGTGTAGTGTTAAGCAGATTGGAGTCATTGACTCCCCCTGGATGGGACACTAATCCGTCACAAGTTAGCCCCCAGCAGAAGCTGGTACCCATTTTACTGACCTTGGGAGGATGTAAAGCTGAGTCAACTTTGACGGAGAAGGTCACACAAATGTTCAACACTCGGCTGAGCCGGGGTTTGAACCTGGGACCTTGTGTTTAGAAGGCAGAGATCTTATCACTGTGCCAACCACGCCGCTGTTAAGGTAAATAAAACTATTCTTAAATGACAGACAATCCCAGATGCGCCTTACATGTCTATGCATGTAACTGTTAATGATTTTAGTTTATGGTTTGGGCCAGTTAATTTCATTTAGGGTCAGCTAAAATCTTTCGTTGGCTGGCTAAATCAATAAAACTGGGCCAGGTGTAGAAAAAATCCTACTTTCGCATCCTGACAAAGTTGTTTTGGAATGGTGTTGTGCCTTTTCTGTGTTTGGTAAAACCTCATTCCCTTTGTCCCTGATACCCTTGGTAGGAAATTCCATGAATGAATTCAGTTACCCCCATACAGCTTGGTTGTAAACCAAAATGGAAGTGTTCTCTGCAAAAGTGTAACATTTCATGGTGCAAAATTAGTTTTTTTTCCAGCTTACCCAGTTGGATTGAATTAGCCAGCAAAGGATAGATTCATCTGGCCAGAAATAAAATTAACCTGTC
>JAODFW020936644.1:0-11034 GCA_027575235.2 Palythoa mutuki
AACTTGATATATGCTGCACCAATTGAACCCAGTTTGATTACTGCATCACGATTTGGGACGGCATAAAGTAAAAAGTTAAGTGACAAATTGCAAAAATTACAGAATCGATTAAATTTTAAAATTAATTTAGACAAATAATTGCTGTTGAAATAAAATGTGTCCTTGCACATTTGTGAATTTAGGATTTTGGCCTTGCACATTTGTTAATTCAGATTGTTGACGGGCCGACCCCAATCTGCAATACAATTTTTTTAGTGTGGATATTTGAAATTCTCAGTTAGGACAAATATAGGATTTGGTCGATCATCATATCTAAAGTGTCATTTTTTAAAATGATTGTTTTTCACAATACTCTTTCTGGTATCTCTCAAACTGAGCACCATTGATTTTTTAAAAATCTAGACATTTTTCGCTTTTCTTTAAAGCCTCCCAAAATAACAAATTTTTCAATATTCTTAAAAATTCAAGTTATTTTTTTAAGATATTTCAAATAAGAAAACGAGTATTTATTCAACTTAAAACCGTAATAAAGGTTAATTTATTTTTGTCATGTGTTTTTTTTTGTTACCAACCGTTTGCGTGGGTTGTCAGAAACAAAGACGACAAGTCCAGCTACGTTTGTGGGAAGCGTTCTTTTGTTAATTATCCTTTTATCTTTAGTCTTTTGAGGGGGTTGTTTAGTGACAAACAAAATAAACTCCGCCCGATTATTTTCAACTCAGTTCATTCATCATTTATGCCATTATATATATAACGATGTTCAGTCAAACACTTAGAGTTGATATTGCACGAATATATTCGTGGTTAGGGCACAGTATGACATTTATTGCATATAGAGTCATTTGGTTGACAATAGTAGGCTGCCCGCGTTCGTAAATTAAGAAACACTTTTACCTTGCAAAAGAAAACTAATTTGTTTACAAACACTGTAGAGCTTGAACAGGTTTCCCAGTAACTAAATGCCTGCGATGCATGTATGTCGTTGTCAGTGGTGAAAAATTTACTATCATGCACTGGCAAAGAGACAACTAGGCTTCATTTAGTTTGAATTATAAAAAGCCATGTTGCAAGTAGTTAAAACTAAGACTCAAATACGAAAAGCAGTGAAATGTTTGCATTTGTCATGAAACCTTTGTGGCTTTCTAGGCAACGTTAAATACTATTCCGGCTTCATTAACTGGCAGCTCATGTGAGTTACATAGAATTGCGTGCACCAGACCGGAGTTTAAGGGTTAAAACTTCTCTTGATATATGATTTTTATTATGCCTTATCGAGAGCCTTGGTTGCGACAGTCATAGCTACTGAAAAGGCTGCAGCTCTAAGATACTTAGTGTATTCGTTACTTACTTTATTTAATTAAAGATTCTATAACACCCTTAAATTGCGAGATTAGCTTTAACATAACAGTAATTTCTACGTTGGTGGAACTCAAAATGGAAGGAGCAGAGTCAATGCATGATCTAGTTAACTGTCCAGAGAAGAAACTTACAGAATTAGATAAAGTGTTGTTGTTGTTTTTGTCAGAGCAACACATTTTTTGGCCTTCTTATACATGTATTTTGAGAGATTGGAAAAACGTGAAATCGTCAGTAGCCGAATGGCAACAAACTTTTTAATTAATATCGTTGTCTTTTCCCTGTTGTGGTTGCAAGATTTATTTCTTTTGGTCCTTATGTGCGTTGGCACCACGCAAATCATGCTCACTTAATCTGCTGCCGCCCTTGAATTACACGGCCCTTCTCTTATTCTTCTACTGTACTTTTTCTCAGTCCATCTTTCACTTTTCTGACAGCCAAGCTTGTTTGTCTCTTGAAAATTAGGTTTGCTCTCGAAAGTGAGCGTTGAGATCCTTTTTCCCTTCATTTGTTTATGTCTCATGACGTCAGGAAATTTAGCTGAGGTATTTTTAGTACTAGCTGGCCAGTCGCCGCGATAATTCTTCCTAGAATGTTGCGAATTAAACGCTTGGTGGTTAAAACGATCAATAACAAGGTTTTTCTCTTTGTACCGTGTTGTGTTATAATCAAGCTGTTTTAAATGAGCAGTGTGTGCTATCCCAGTTGAACTATTGCTTGGACTGAGTATGGGTTTAGCCTTGTGAGTCCGTCGCTCTAAATTTAAGTTTGATGTTGAGCCAGCCTTTGACGAGGGAAAAACGTCTAGTTTCTGTCTTGGAATAATTTGTGGTGGTTGTAGAGTTACGTTCTGATGGTTTACAGCAAGAAACTCCCTGCTAACACATCGACTAAACTTTTTAAGGCAAGTTGAAGTGTTTCCAGCATTACATTTGGCATCAGTGTCTGTTTCCTTCACACTTACGCTTCCACTTGCACGCTGCTGCCCTCCACTTGTGAAAAACAATTTTTGTTTGTTTTTTGAAAACACAGACCTCTCTGGTCTGACCAGCGATTTCATTTCGTGTTCACACTCCTTGCGAACGGCTTGAAAGCTATCTGGCATGACGCAAAGAGTTTGTTGTACTTTTGTTTTACGGCTTAGTTCATCGTAGTCGGTAATTAAAATTTTTGGTAAGCCTTTGCATTCTTGCTTTAATTCTTGTCCTAAAACTATTGAGAAATGTATGGAACTCGTCATTTCGTTTGTCTTGACTGACGGTTAAGGAGAACTGATGTATACACGCTACGCCAGCTATAACTAGTTCACTTGCCAGCACCTGAGCAGGCACCAATGCACAAAGCTCTTTTGTTTTATACTGAAATACATGTCGCATTCGAATTTTCACTGGTTTGACGTCATTACACCCGTTTGCAGTATCAGGTGAAGTCTGGAAATTTGTTTTCAACTTCGCGACTGGCTTTTCGTTGACGTTAATCAAACTCCGTTGATCATTATTTTGCCCGTTTCCTTAGTTTGCCTATGAAGACTCAGACAAAATACTGGTCGACGGAGTTTGATCGACGTCCACCCAACACCGGTACGGTCGTGACGTTGAAACCGCCTGTCAGACCGCCGCACGCGTTACTGCAAACGATTGTAGCTCACTGTCGCTAAAGCGATAGCAATCGTTCGGTTTGGTTAAGTTCTATGACAAATGCTGATACAAATCATGTTTGAAATCAGTTAATGAGGATTGGCAGAAATTTTTAACAGCTGCAGATAAGGATAAAAAATTTGGTTTATCAAATATTATTTATCAAGTATTGCAGCGGTGCTTGTATGAGAAATCAATCAATCAATCAGTATTATTTATTTATACACGGTGTTAAAACATGAGGCAAAATACAGTTATATGTAAAAACAGATTAATATATCAATATACGATAAAATAATTACGTATAAACAGTTCAGAGCCGAAAACCTAATATATAATATATGTACAAACACGGCCGGGTATTCAAATTAGTGGGTGTAGCACAAACCAGAACTGCCAATCAATTTATTTTTCCCTGCAAAGTTGGATCAGAAAATTGTGATCAGTTGACTGATAATATAAAAACTAAATTTTGTCAAATAGACTTTCAAAAACTAAACTTACAACGTGAGAAAGAGATAAGGAGACGATGTACAATATTTCAACTGGCCATTACTTGGTAAAGACATGCAGGTTGAAATATTGTACATCGTCCTAACGTCTCTTTCTCCCGTTGTAAGATCAGTTTTTGCAATTTTTTTTCACAAAATTCAGTTTTTACAAGCATGCATGCTAATACAAGAAAGTATATATAAATTAAGACCTGGTTTTCATGAATGCCGTGTGTAAGTTAAATAAAACGCGTCGAACGTTTGTCAGAGAACTTGCTTGCCTAGCCTTTGTTTGCTTACCAGAGTTACACCGGCCACTATAACTGAATATGTCTGCCCATTGCAAATTCAATAAAAGCACAATAATGTTTGCCCCGTAAATTAAATTTGTTGAATGGTAGGGGCGGATTCAGAAATTTGGAAAAGAAAGGGTGGACACCTTTCCAATCCCATACACGGCTCTCGCCCTTCCCCCCTATTCCAATGCTTGTGCAAAATGTGAACTTCATACAATTTCTATGAATTTTCAGCGCTTCTTTAAATTCAGTCATTACAGCCTTTTCAGTAGGTCAAACTGAATTGACCATCAGGCCGTAATTTTGATTTTTGAAAATATCACCCGGAAAAAAATTGCAGAAACTGTTTAGTATTTTTCCTAAAATCAGTTCACTAGATGGGTTATTTTGGCGACTTAAAAAAATCGAATTTTTGCAACTGACTTGAGATTCTCCTCGGTTTTTACAGGCAGCCGCTCTTAAATTTTTTATGATTTGGGTTCGGCGTTTATTCGAGGGCGGCGTTATTTCAAATGCTGTTTATTCAACCAACCGTAACTTTATTTTAAAAAGTTAAAAAAAAATGATACAATTCTTTGTCTGGCTGTACCGATTAAGCTTTACAGTTTTACTTCGATGTTCGTTATCTGTGCCTTTCAAACTTTAAATTTATAGTTTTAAACAACTCCGCTTTGCGCTTGTAAAAATTGAACGTCATAAATTCGATGTTTCAATTTGGTGTCTGTTCCAGGGTGCGGCGTTTATTCGAAGGCGACGTTTATTAATATTTTGGCTCTCTGGGGCGGCGTTTATTCGAGGAAATACGGCAAACCACAAAACGTGTACAGTGGGTTTTTCACCAATGCGAAATACAGTTTTAAGCACACGTAATTAAGAATTTTGCGTGTGTAAATATCACTTTTCAGTAAAGTTGTTGATGGGCTGCCTTTCTTCTGGTGCTCTTTCAAAACAGATAAGCCGTACTCGTTTTCTCTGCCGTCCTCGCGTCCTGTATGACAGCAAGAGGCCGAACGGTTACCTACGATGCTTTTTTAAACACACGTGAAGTGCAACAATTTTGCGTGTGTAAATCAGTGATTTTCTTGCATTGCTATGACAACTCCCGACTTTTCATGCAGTTAACTTTGCATCATTTGCACGTATATTCGAGTTCTTAAAACTTTTATTATAAAACGTATAAACCAATTCAGGAAATGTATTCGACAAACACTCAACGTTTACTCGGGACAATTTTCTCCTATAAACGGGGTCTTAAGGTAGACATTCTACGTTGGCAACAAGATTTTTGTTCGTTATTTCAGGAAGAAGGGTAGCAGAAGTTGAAATATATTCACTTATCTCCAAGGTACGTGTTTAGTGTTAAGGCCATTCCTTGAAAAGTTCTTCATTGCAGAAAATGTTTGTCTAACTCTCGTTCTCTCTTGCACTCACGTTCGACTACGACTACGTCTATTTCTTCATCTACGTCAGTCTACGTCTACATATACATCTACGCGCATACATACATACATACATACATACTTACCTAGCAACATGCGCACATACATAAATTTTATGTAACCTCGAAATTATAAGTGTAGATATATATAGAAAAAATACAGATAACAAACTAAGGGATTTCAAAGTCTACGTCTATATCCACGACTATATCTGAGCATGTGTCTACGTCTGTGTTTACATTCATGTCTACTTATCCGTCTAAGTTTTCTATGTCTATGTCTAAGTTTATGTCTACGTCCGTATTTCTATGTCTATACCTACGTCCATGTCTATGTCTACCTCCATGTCCATGTCCATGTCTACGTCCAAATCTATGTCTACGTCAATGTTTATGTCTACGCCAATGTCTATGTTTACGTCCATCTCTATATGTTTACGTCCATGTCTATGTCTATGTCTATGTCTACGTCAATGCCTATGTTTACGTCTACGCTATGTCTGCGTCTATGTCTAAGTCCATGTCTGTGTCTTTGTCTACGTCCATGTCTATGTCTAGGTCTATTTCTACATCCATGTCTATGTCTTTGTCTACGTCCATGTCTATGTCTACGTCTACGTCTATGTCTATATCTACGTCCATGTCTATGTCTACGTCTATGTCTACGTCCATGTCTATGTCTATGTCCATGTCTATGTCTACGTTGAAGTCTAATTCTAAATCTACATTTATGTTTGAGTGTACACAACTACGTCAGGTGTACGTCTTGTCTAAATGTTCGTCTTAGTTTACATCAACGTATAAGTGTACGTACAAGTCTATGTCTACATCTACTTCTATGTCTAAATCTACGTCAGTGTCTACTTTTCCGCATCTTCTATCACTTCCCTGGAGCACTTCATAAAAATTTCGAGTTTGTGTTAAACAGGTTTAACTAATGTGTTAAATTCGTTAATTTCTCATCAAAATGATACAGTTTTCAGTTGAATCTCAGACAGTTTGCTAACAGGTGATAAAAAAAGACAACAGAAGGCATTTTTTTGCTCATTTCACAGTACCTGAAAGCTAAGCCAAATCTCTACGTGAAACCGAGGCGAAGGTTGACCTTGCACAGTTGGAGAAGTGTAATTAATTATCATAAGAAAGAAGCTTATTAGCCTGTCTATTATTTCCAATTCTCTAACTGTGCGAGGTCAACCTTCGCCTCGGTTTCATGTAGAAGCTTGGTTACCTTTTAGAAACTGTGAAATGGTCTAATAGCTAATTTAATGACCTCTAACACATTTGCCTTGCAGATGATCGCTAAGTTTAAAGTGAGATTAGTGGATAACGATGACGTTAACTCTCTAAATAAGTTTTTGCTGGTACCAGAGAAACCAATTGGACTTGTATTGGTAGAGCGAGTGTAACTGTTTGGACTTTACCATCACCGTTGTGGTGAAACCAACATTTAATATCCCTTTGACTTTTGAAAAGAAGAGGGCAAAGTAAGCTTTGTATTGTATTGTATCGCTTTGATGACAAATCTGATATTTTTAACAAAATAGTGATAACCGATGTCATTTTTAAGTTTAGAATTGTTGTTTAGCATCAACTCTCGAAACATCTAAATTTTGTGTGATGAGTCTGCAAGAAAAACATATCAAACCGATGTGTACCACCAAGAGCCAACACAAATTGCTCGTTATATATTATTTATCTTTGATTGATGTCACAGCATAGAAATAAAATGTGAAGAAATATATTATCTGTGTCTCTTTAAAACGGTGCTGTCTTTGATTATTAGTAAATTATTGGTTCATCTCCGGTGTAATAACCACAGCTGACGTCAGATGATGCACTACACAAAAAACTACGGAAAATAACCTAATCCTAACCTTAGCCCTAACCCTAACCCTAGCCCTAATCCTAGCCTAGCCCTAACCCTAAACCCTTGGTTATTACATCACCATCATCGGATCCTTTTAATGCCTAGGTGGCACATAGGGCCATCACAAGGTTCTTCCACTTTTTCCTGTCTGCCGCTTTGATCCGCGCCTCGTCCCATGACCTCCACCCCGTTGGTTATTACACCGGAGATCAAACAAATTGTTTCGTTTTCTAAATTGACGTCAACAAAAACAGAAGCGGCCGTTCAAGAATTTCGGCCATACTACATTTTATGGATATTCAGGGGACCAGCTGGGATCCATACTCAACTATGGAAAATAACACTGATCTCTGATAATCAAGACTTAAAGAACTTTTAATTATAGAACATTACAATCAGAATAAGTACAATCAAGGCCACTACATTTGCGTCTCGATGACAAAAGCTACAAAATTGAGGTAAAAGTTACATACAACTGAATGTCTTCCTGTTCAACTCCAACCTTGAAAAACTCTCAGCCAAGCGGCCACTATGAAATGCACAAATAAATTTAAACGTGAGTCCGCGTCGGTGGTCACAAAAGGATTGGCGATTTAACTAACTTCACTTAAAAACCGCTTTCCTACCTGCTAACACTCCATTTCACGTTAGCTTTGACTTTTCTTCTCAAACTCAAGAAACTCTTTCCACTAAAACGAATAACTACTGTAATGAAGTCCTAGATTGCATCCGTCAAACCAACCTTTTCGAGAAAAGAGTGGGAACTACTTTTTATTTGCTAGTCGAGTCACTTCCGCTCGTCCCGAAAAAGTTATTTACACTTTCCAACAGGACTTTGGCTCGAGATATCTATCTTGTTTTAATTAATTTTCTATTCGTCTAGGTGTGTATCGGTATATTAAGGTTACTTTAACTATTGACCAGATTAATTTTGGTTACATTCAATTTTAAGTCATCAAAACTTAATTTCAAAATTTCTGATTCATTCTCTGACACTGATAGCTTTTTACATATCAACTGTCAATCACTTTATAAAACGAGAGCTGCTAGATTATTGTACTTCAAACACTCAAACTTTGGATATTTGTAAAACTGCGGTAAAACCTGAATGGGAACGTCAGCAAGACAATTTCATCTTTGGAGTCAAGGTTAAAACTACCGTCAAAATTATCTTGATTAAAACATTTGATTTATAAGTAATGTTTCATAAAGAAGAGTTTTCCTAACATTGCTTACAAGTGATATCTACATTAGTCAAAAAAGAACGTGTTATGTACTATTACAATCATCCTTTCTCTTTCCCTTGGCTTTGAGATTAACTTTGAGTGGTGCTACGATACATTGCCATTGGCATCATGGGCATTGGGCCTTTTGCTTCTTTAATTTCCTGAGGCGAATCCAAGTGACGAAAATCTCAATTTCCTTCAACTACATGCACACTGTAAATAAAGCCAAACTTCGCTCGTGGCAGTTCACAGGCTTTATAGCTCGAAAGTGAGGTTTGACGGATGGAATCTGGTCACCACCAAAGCTACATGAACCGCCTAGCTAGCGCCCAGGCCTTCTGTAAGCGCGTTGGAAACGCCTGACACTAACTGATAACGTATGTAAACAAAGCGGCACGCCTACATTCACATTACGTTACAAAGACGTTGCATACATAATATGGTAATTTCATTTGGAATAAGCTTTGTTCACATTGCGTATCAAAGACGTTGCATACATAATATGGTAATTTCAGTTGGAATAAGCTTTGTTTACATTAGATATACTCTTTACTATTAACCAGAAATGACCAAAGGTTACGAAGTGTGCGCGAGAATATTTTGTGTGCTGGCATTTTTACTACAGCAGAAGCCCAATTACTGGAGGAGGGAGGAGCTTATTAGAGAGGGTCGGGCTTACTCTAAAAATTTGAACCTCCCGACGGGGATCTGATTAGAGATGTCGGGGGGGGGATTGAGGTAAGAGGACTTGTTAGAGCGTTTACGGTATAAGGGTATTACTGCTTCACGGAGAGAGAAAAATAGAATACAGTTATCAGCGTAAACAATAAATAAAGGAAAACCTAATGCCAGAATTTGAGCGTTAATTATGTTTCAACCAAACGAGTATTTGAGCAACTCTATCCAAACAGTGCTAAACAGTTGTCGGTGGTTAACTGCCGACAGCCTACTCTTAAAATTCATTGAATACATGATCAGTAGTCGCCTGGTCGCTGAATACTAATTACCCTATGAAGTGCTGCATTCGTAAGCGAACGAACATACAAAATACTTATATTAGCGGAGTGCCTCTTGTCCTACGGAATCAAACAGATAAGAGACAGACCTCCTGTAAGCCTAACGTAAAATATGGCTACTGCTCTGGTCAGACCGTATAAACGAGCCAGACTTTTTCCTGTCATTAATCAGTTGTCTTTCCGTGTATATGCCTCGTTAACAACTCACCAAGCTAAACTTGATAAAAGTCAGTCACTTGGTCGACCGTTCAACGAGATCCCTGGACCTCGTGGGCTGCCTTTCGTTGGCTCTTTATTCGAGATCATGAAAGAAGGTGGATCGAAAAATATGCACCGAATCAGCGAAAGACGCTTTGAGAAGTATGGTTCTATTTATAAAGACACGATGTTTGGAACCACGATCATTAACATAAACGATGCGAGCGCAGCGGAAACGCTACTACGAGCAGACGGAAAAAACCCGAATCCCCGGCCTGAGCTTCTACCGTTTACGGTTTCTGCAGAAAAGAACGGCCTTCCGATTACTCTTTTGAATTTGTGAGTATACATATTTATGTACATAAGGTGAAAAACTTCTTCGGAAAAAAATTGATGTTATGCCTTGAGCGGGAATCGAGCCCGCGTCCCTCGGTTTAATGTCCGAATGTGATACCACTCGAGACAACCCTGCTGGCTGCAAAGCCATGTTAACGATATGTAGGATATATTAACGGTGGGTGAACCATTCAATTTGAACTCAAGGCTTTTAAGCTTTTAAGCTTTTTAGGATTTTCAAGGTTTTTAAGTTGTTAAAACAACTTGTAAGGCGTTAGGCGCATTTTGTGCATTTTCGCTACAGCAGAAGGCTACTATCAATTATTTTACAATGGTACGTATCACGTGTGCAAAAGCTCAAGTTTGTTGAGTCCAAACGTAATTATGTGATTCAAAACTTCCCGAGAAAGGAACAAGTGATCATCGATCTATTTAGGCAAAAAAAGTTTGAATCCGAAGCGAGATCTTACGTCAAGACTAGGTTTCAGGCTCTCTTCAGTTGCTCACCATTTTACAACTGGAATTCTTCTCTCTTGAGAAGAAACAAAAGAACAAAGACAATTTTTTGATAATTAAACTTTTATTTTCTTCAAACAATGAATATTGATGATAAACAATGTTCGCCTGCTTGGCTGTCTATCAAGCCGAAACTTAAGATATGCGCCATGATTGATTGGCATCCAACTGCGATCTAACTTGGATATGTTTATGATGCTGCTGAGCTGCTGATTGGCTAAGATGCGTTTCTATGGTTACACGTTTTGCGTTATTTAGTCTAAGACCCTCAGTTCAATACCTCGACCGCCAGGAGGTAAAGATCGTCCCAGAATTGCGTTACGTAACTTGCTCAAATGTTTATTTGTTTTTGCTCTTTGGACTTTGGATAGTTTTCAATTTATTTAAAATTATTTTAACAGCAGATTTTTAGATAAATACTGTAGCAACTGGCGAGTTTCCATTTTGTTAAACTTTTCGGAGAGCTGGGGATATCAATGCCATTTTATTCTTATTCACTGATACATGAACTCAAGGACTATTCGAGTTCCTCATCAAAATATTTCAAAGTCTTTAATTATATATATACGCGAGTGTTTTATATAGAGGATATTACACGGTGGCGCGAAGATATGAATTTTATTTTCGAGTGGCAAAACAATATTTTACGAACGA